>ML785380.1:146924-175458 GCA_009831015.1 Picea engelmannii
AGCTATAATTGTTGGAGCTATAATATCTGAGCTATAATTGTTGGTTTCTTGTGCTTAGAGGAGTGCCATATTCAATTTAATAGCCAGCTCAGATATAGAGTATTTTTGGGATTACAGAGCTCTCTAGATAGAGATCCTTTCTTTTTCTTCTCACGTTATTCATGGAATTTACTTATACTATCGAGCTTTCATTTAACACGACTGGTCCCGTAGGATCTAGAATTACGTGTCTTTTCTAGTTTAAAAAAAAAAAGATGACGAATGCTAAGTTAAAAGATATTAATCGTTCATCTACAGAAACGATTTACTCAACCCTTTAATTAACCAGATGGGTTATCGTTGCTAGAATTATATATTATATTCTACGCTAATAATAAATAAATGAGATATTACTACAACCAAAAATGGTAGAACTATTATGAACGGTAGTTGTATTCAATTCTTAATTGTTTTAATTATAAAGAAAAATAACAAAATGTTTTGAAATATTGGAAACATTGATTAATTCTTAAATCACTTTTAAATGAGGTGAATTAATTATATCAATCATAATGCTGTGATGACTATAAATCTGCTTATATATATAATAGGATTTTATAATATAATGTAGTACTTAATGAAAGATGTGGTAGAATGGACTTTTAGTGTGTTTAAATGAATGGTTATATATATTATAATCATTGGAGTTTTAAAAAGAAATGTCAAAGGCTTATACTTGATGTAGTATGTCTATTACTATAAAACGTTGTAATATCTTTAAGGTTATATATATGAGGGCTTTCCTCTCATAGTACTTGGTATTAGCATGTTTAATATTCTTGTCATTGTTGTGATTGATGGATAACTATAGCTGAACAAAGTATAGACAACTTATATTCTAATATTATTGATTTTCTTAATAAGTCCTTTAATGTTATAATTATAGCCATGTAGTTTATCAATGAATGTATTATCATGATTGTTGAATGTTAAATTCTTCTAGCAATATGTCTTCATAATGGATTAGTTGTGGTCATGGATAGACTTATTGATTTATTGTCGTGCGTAATCTGTTAATATAATCATTACGTCTTGAATTTTGACCTTGATGTAAGATTTATGTGGACTAAGAATTATGCATATTTATTTATAAATATTTAATTGTTGTTCTTATAAATTATAATGCTTTGTAATATTTGGAATGGATTGGTTTTAACTTGTAAAATAAAAATATATACTAAAGGGTGTTTCATGGAAAATTCTTATTATGTTTTCTAATAAAGTTATTTTGTTCTTGTTAATTACATGTGAGAATTGTTTAAATGATTGTTTAATCGTAGTGAACTATTTTTGTGATTTAAATTATAATAAGTGTGGTTATTGATTTAGTCTCGAATTTCAGAATAATATTGTGGTTAAGGGAATTAGATATCGCCTTGTTCCTCAGAACAGTTGTCAATCTTGAGACCTTAAATGGTCAAAATCAATCGGATGAATCCTGGACTTTAGCATTGATAATGTGTCTTGAAGGTCCTAACCTTCCAGGTAGGTTGGGAGGGTAGAACTCTTGTTATTATTAAGCGATGAAAGTATTATATTCGTTGTAGTGATGATGAATCTAATTGCTGCAGTGTTGTGATGTATATGATAATATAATGTGTATTATTGAAGTATGTTAATATCGTGTAGTACTTGTCTAATGATGTTTCAAAACAAAATTTACCACTAATTTACTCACTTACATTGATGTCGTAATGGAGGGGACGTTACAGGATGGAAACACGAGAAAAAAAAATAGTTGATAATGATAAATCCTTAGAAACACGTGCAGAAAAAGGAAAGAGTAAGAAGGAGGATCATTCCCATTGCCACAAGAAGTCACACAAATCTCACAAGGGCCAAAAGGACTACTTAAATATCAGATGCTACATTTTTCAGAAATTGGGACACATTGCAAGATTTTGTCCCAACTCGAAAGATAAGGTCAGAAAAGGAAAGTATAAGAGACATCACACTCATTCCGCATAAGATAATGAACCTGATCAAAAGAGAGGTAAAGGAGATGAGTTAAGTGAAGATTATGTTTTGATTTCATCTCTTATCGAATCAGTCACCCATGAAAGTGACACGTTGCTCATTGATAGTGGTGCCTCCAAGCACATAACTGGATATAAGAAATCATTCTCAAATCTGATATAGAAGCATTGACCTCATAAGGTGAAACCAGGCGATGATTACAATCACCCCATCAAAGGAGTAGGAGAAGCAGCTTACAGATTAGATTATGGAAAGCCCGTGAAGATGAAGGATGTGCTATGCGTTCCTAGATTGAAAAAGAACCTCCTTTCCATCTCAGCACTAGATGAGAAAGAATTCAGAATTTCCTTTATGTGGCTAAAAGAAAAAACCATTGATGATGCAGTCGTGATGGTGTCCAAGAAGGAGACTTACAGAAATTGAAGGGACACTCAGATTCAACACGTGTACATAATACATTGACTCTGTGTGAACTATGGCATAGGATATTCTCTCATCTACACTACAAGGCATTGTCGAATATAAGCAAGATGGTAACATGTTTACGAGAGATTCAAGTAAACCATGAAGGCATTTGCAAGGTATGTGCACAAAGGAAGAACGCGAAGAACCCGTTTCCAAATAGCAACAATAAAACAAAGGGAGCACTGGATATAGTACATTCATATGTATGTGTACCAATGTCAACAAAATCATTAAGAGGGTACGTATACTATGTCTTATTCATTTATGATTACTCATGTAAAACCTAGATTTATTTCCTGAAAAATAAAAGTGATGTATTTAGTAAATTCAAAGATTTCAAAGCTCTCGTGTAAAATCTCTCTGAAAGAAAAATAAAGACTCTGAGGTCAGACAATGGAGGAGAATTCACATCCAATGAATTCAATACATTCTACAAGGAAGTTGGGATTAAGAGGGAGCTGTCTACTCCCTATAATCCTCAGGAGAATGGTGTGGCAGAGAGAAAGAATAGAACAATAATGGAAGCAGTGAAAACCATGATTCATGATCAAGACTTACTGATGCATTTATGGGATGAAGTAGCTAGGACTGTTGTATATGTGTAGAAAAGGAGTCCCCACTGTGTACTTAGGAACAAGACACCATAAGAGATGTTTACATGTGAGAAGCAAGAGGTCACCCATCTAAGAATATTCGGTTGTCCAGTATATGTACATGTCCCAAAGGCCAAGAGAACCAAGTTGGACCCTTCAGGAAAGAAGTGTTTCTTTTTCAGATACAACAGGACATCGAAGGCATACAGAGTTTACATCCATGGTCATCGATAAATTGATACTATCATATATGTTACCTTCGATGAGGATGCAACATTTAATAGATTGAGACATAACCATATAGATGAGGTTCATGATGAGGAACCTGTAGCTCCCAGAGTTGAAGATACAGATATGGGCACTGATGTAGTACCATAAGAACATCATGATGTGGTAGAACAACAATGACCTGCATAGATGACTGCAAAGAAGAGAAGGCCATCTTGGGCTCGTGAGATTATTCATGATGCAGAAAAGTATGGATCCCTGGATGGATCTTTTAGAGAAAGAGAGAAACCATGCCCATATTCCAGCTATGTACAATCAAGTTGAACGACATCATTGATGTAGATCCTACCAACTATAAAGAGGTTGCAGAGAAGAAAGAGTGAAAAGATTCCATGATTAAAGAGTACTAGTCAATCATAAGGAATGATGTCTAGGATGTGGTCCTGAGACCAGAGGAAAATATAGTCGTCAGTTCTAAGTGGATTTACAAGATAAAACATGCAGTAGATGGAATCATAGAGAATTACAAGGAAATGTCTATGGCACGAGGTTTCTCCCAGAAAGAAGGAATAGATTATGAAGAGACATTTGCTCTTATTGCAAGATAAACTTCAATTAGGACCATTATTGTGATAGTTGCAGTAATGAAATGGAAAGTACACTAGATGGATGTGAAGATATATTTCCTAAATGGTGTGATAGAAGATGAAGTGTATGTGGAGTAACCACAAGGATTTGAGACACATGACAGGCAGTCACATGTGTGCAGGTTGAAGAAAGCCTTGTATGGATTGAAGCAAGCTCCCAAAGCTCGGTATAGAAGGATAGGAAATTTCCCGATGAGCTTGGATTTCACTAAGAGTACTAAAGATTCCAACCTTTACTTCAAAGTTGTTTTTGGTGAACCTGTGATATTTCTACTGTACATGGATGATATGTTTCTGAAAGGAAATGATAAGCTCTTTGCTGAGGATAGGAGGAAATTAGCTTCAAAATTCAAGATTAAGGACCTATGCATGACGCATTACTTCTTAGGTCTAGAGGTATGGAAAAGACTGTATGGGATTTTCCTTAATCAAGGAAAATATGTAGTGGAAATCTTGAAGAGGTTTGGGATGTTGAACTATAAGGTGATATCTACTCTGATGGTGGCGAACTTGAATTTGTTGTGTGATACAAATTCAAATACAGTGGATGCCACCATATATAGGAAGACGATTGGTTCTTTGATGTACTTGATGAAAACGAGGCCAAATATATGTTTTATAGTGAACACATTGAGTCAGTACATGGGTGAGCCTAGACATATTCACTTGATTGCGGAAAAAACATGTGATGAGGTACCTAAAGGGTACATTTGATGATGGACTCATATATATCTTGGATCGTGATATAATATTGTAGGGCTACACAGATTCAGATTGGGCAGGAAGTGTCATAGACCGGAAGAGTACATCCAGATGTTTCTTCAGTTTGGGATCAACTATGATCCCATCGATCAATAGGAAGAAGACTTGTGTGGCACTCAGTTTTGCAGAGGCAAAGTATGTAGTAGCATGTTCATCTTGTGGAAAAGCAGTGTGGCTCCGGAAGATGATTACAAGATTGTTTGATCTCGACTTGGAGGTGACCTGTATCTTTTATGAAAACCATAGTTGCATAAAGTTGTTAGAGAACATAGTGTTCCATGACAGGTCCAAGCATATCGAGATCAAGTACTATTATATCTAAGAGATGGTACAGAAGGGAACAGTGAAGCTCCAGTATGTTCCTATTGATGAGAAGGTAGTAGACATGTTGACTAAGCCTCTATCAAGAGTGAAGTTTGAGTACTTGAGAGACAGGATTGGTGTGGTCCATAAATACTTTCCCTCGTGAGAGGGAATGATGTGTTACATATGCGAATCTAGGTGCAGCATAGTGTGGTGCAATAACAACATGTTCGTTATCGGGCACTGATTGTGGCACCAGTTAGCCTAACCTCACACAAGGTTAGAAGATGTGGATCCTTCGGTGAGGGTGTGTGTTCCCAACTTCAAGAAGTGTAAATCACAGATCCTTTGGGGAGGGCATATTTTCTTGATAGATGGAGGGCCAACCTATGTGGTTGGAGACTAGCCCAAGGCTAGTGGTCAGAATCTAGTTCAAATGATTCCTAAACTAGGGATATATGGGTAGTGTGTGCGCACTACATCACCTAACCCTTGTGGTTACATTCTTGGTCTATGTGGGGCTAGAGGACTGGTGTGCCAACTAGGGCAATAGCTTGGGGCTAGTGGATGGACTTTGGGCTAGATAGTTCCTAGCGCAAGCTATATTCCCAATATTGTGTGAGATGGAAGAAATCCCCACCATGATTGTTGAGCCCACTTATGAGATGATGGTAATGTATTGGATGGATGTTGTACAATTGGAAAACTTACAATGACATATAGATTCGTGAAAGACAACAACATAATCACCAGGTGTGCAAAAACATAGAAGCAGTGATGATGATTGTGATGAGAAGAATACATGCCTCGCTAAGAGGGAGTGTTAAATTTTCAGTAGCAGTGGAAGATATTTTTATTGTATTGTAATTATTCATGTCGTCCCTATTACACCATTGTAAAAGGTCAAATTTATTTTATAAAGTTTCATTTTTCAGGTCAACCCTATTGTACCAAAGTAAAAAGGTCAAATATATTTTATAAAGTGTATTTTGTAAGGTCAACATTATTGTTCCCTAACAAAGTGTCAGGTCAACCCATAACTAATTAAATCCAGGTCAACTAGTATTTATAAGAGAGGCTAGCACGTCATTTGGCTAACACACAACACAAGCTCTCAAGTGCAAAAGGAAAGTGCACAAGTCTTAGAGGGAATCACTACTGTAACAAGGAGAAGTTTTCATGGAGGATATTTTTCTATTTCTTGGGTATATATTGGTTATATTGTGCACTACACTTCCCTAGTGAAGGTTTGGAGAAGGATATTCTGCCTTGTTAGTTTTAACTTGGAGAGAGGCATTGTTCTTGTTTGTTGAATCTTTATTGAGGAATTTTTGATGGGATTTTCCCCCAGAGAGTTTTCCTAGGGTAAATATTGTGTATGTTGTGGATATTATTCTTTCAATGATCCTTTATATGCAGTTATTGTGCTAATTGTTTAAAAGTAAAAGAATACTAATCTAGTTAACTCCTTGTGACAAAAATTCAACACCTCCTAATGAAGGGACCAACACATGGCCCAAACACATCATTGTGTATCAATTCCAAAATCCATTTTTCACTTGTATCTCTAGATGAGAATACAACACGATTTTGT
Organism: Picea engelmannii; assembly: GCA_009831015.1. NCBI lineage: Eukaryota > Viridiplantae > Streptophyta > Pinopsida > Pinales > Pinaceae > Picea > Picea engelmannii. Next base: position 153,533 of record ML785380.1, read on the forward strand.
TTTATGTATATGAAATGTTCACAAAATTTGAATTCTAAAATACAACTAGGAAAACCTTCAACAATATATTTTTTGTGCATTGCACACAATCCTTTTTCCCCAATGCATCCCATCCTTTGGTGCCATAACATGGTCAGGTCGACTTGTCAAGTAAAGTATGTTGGATTTGACTAAGTCGAGTTGAGTCGAGTTGCAACTGAGTCAACTTTAAAAGCAATAATGTTGTTGCATCCAGTCGAGTTGATAATCCCTAACAAATTGTATAGGATTCCAATCCAAACTCCTTTCATTAATACCATTGATCCCCTAACTATTTTGTACACATCCTTATGAAATAAAGTGTGCACACTTTAATCACTCATTTTGCGGACATATATCAGATTTTCTTTTGAACCTAGAATATGTAGCACACCTAGAAGGGTTTTGTTATCTCCTCAAAGAACACAGTAAATCTTGTCTATTTAGGTGATAGGAAGTCATTAACAATGCCTTTCTAAAATTTTGAAGGTTTGTTTTTAAGAGCTGGAGTTTATAATAAAGTCTCAAAAATATCTGGTTCGGGGTTTTTATTAAGACACAAGTTTCGGTAGCTAAGTGTCCCTACGAAAAGCTACTTTAGCTACCAAAAGCCTTAGCTTTCGGTAGCTAAAACCCAAAAGTCGAAGTTGTGTTAACTACTGAAAGTGCCAAAGTTGAAAGCAGCTAACTGTTTCATCACGCGCCCGAATAAATGGAATAAAATAGGTGTTAGATTTGCAGCTGGTCAAAGTCTTTAACACTCCAAGTCATCAGTTCAAATAGAGCCACATCTAAGCCATGAGTTGGGTAAATCAAAGCACCAGCCTAACATGCACTACGGTTCATCAATACCCTGAGAGTGGTGGAATTTGTAAACGACTTTTTCATCCACACATATCGGGATTGTGTGATATGTCCCGTGAGCAAATGAAGACAACAAACAGTCGCCAGATCATGAGCAAGACATGCAGGATCTGAACATATCCACCGAGATGCCAAGAGCAAGGTGTTATTGAAGAGATCGAGGTCTTTCACTGAAATTAAAGCTTCCAGTTCATCAAGCATGTCGAGTTTTGGAAGAGTTTGATTTTGCAGACAAAGAATGTGTGGGAAACAAATTTGGTTGAATGATCGAGGTTCTCAATTTTTTTTTCATTATAAATCCAAGGCGGAAAAACCCCGTCTCAGACAATATTATAAATGCCACAAGAAAAGACCCCGCTCATCAGAAGTTGTTTGTGCATGGATTGGCTTGGGAGATTACTTGATAAACTCTGCATGAAGCATTCAAACAATATGGAGAGATTGAAGAAGGCTCTGTTATTATTCATAAGGAAACTGGAAAGTCAAGGGGGTTTGGCTTTATTATTTTTAAAACATATGGAATCTGCTCAGAAGGCTTTGTAGGAACCTAGTAAGACTATTGACGGTCGAATTATTGTATGCAATCTGGCAACTGTTAGCACCAATCCAGTACAAACTACAGATCAGTCACAGAGGAAGCTCTTACATTGTTAGCCTTTCATATGAAACATCAAATGAGGCACTCATATCAAGAAATCTACAGATAGAAACAAAGAAGCATTGTGTGTGGTCACCGAGAATGCAACATCATCTCAAGGACTCTTTACTGCATCTCTTGGTATAGAAGTAACCTCAATTAAATTGTTACAGAAGTTGATCAAAGAAAGGTATTATAACTTAGGAAAGAGACAGGGAATACAACTATCCAAAGACAAAGTTTTCACCAGCGCAAAAGGAAAAATTATAACCAGTTAGCTGATGAAAAGCAGAGCTTTCACCAACTAACTAGCAGATCGTAAGACAAATCAGCTAGTGAAACCTGAGATGGCCAGAGAAAGAGTATTTTTGCCCAGATCGAAGTTTTACTCATCCAAATCTCTTAAAAACCCTTTCTAAAGACATATATTGAATTATAATGTCTAATAGAAGATCCACTTTTGATGCAAAGGAGTTAGAGGAGGTGTTCAAGATGATTTGGCACCTATTTTTGGGCAAATGAAATAGGTTTTATTTCCAAACTTGGAAAATTCGAATTTCATCTTCCTCAAAAGATATCAAACATCCTTGGAAGGCTTATCTGTACAACACAGAGGTTGTACATGATCCGAAGACCATAGAATGAGGAATTGACCTCATTTTGAGGATCTCTCCCTCTCTTTTTGTAAAATTGTTTTGACTTTCTATCTTTAGCATATCTAATCCATTCTTCTAGAATCTAAACTTTTATTGTAAAGCTATAAAGATGAATATAGGAGATGAACTAGTGGGCGGGTTCAATCCTGGATACATTTTGGCTATTGTACTAGACTTCTTATATTGATAATAGAATCACAGTCCTCTTTTGTTTTCAATGTCAGATTCTTTCATGTATTTCATTATTCTTCACTTTATTTCATTTTAGCTCAGCTTCTAAGAACTCTCATCTTCTTATTAAGCTTATGAACTTGAATTAAAGAATTCTTGTTGTCCTGTATGACCCTGCATATTGTTTTATTCGGTTATCTAGACTAGTATTCTTCATCCCCTACTCAACTTTGTTGCCTGATTATTGTTTTCTAAAAGCATTGTCTTATTCAAATGCATGGTAAGTTGTTCTTATCATTAGCCATTGAGTTATCCCATTGATCCAAGCATACCAAATTTACCATATTCTTGAGTTACTAAGCATCTTTGGCCTACAACCCCAAAGAGTTTCTTGGAGTGATAACAAATTGTCGTCGTTGTCGGGGAGAGGAGATTGAAGCTCAGCTTCCTTGGGAGACGACATAAATCCATCTTTGATGATATACAAAGCTTGGACATATACTTGGTTGTAATCATCTATCTGGCGACTCCATTGGAACAAAGTGACTCCGAAAAGAGCTCATACCAGAACAAATTCAGAAAAGCCACCAGCAACACTTGTTGCTGATCCAAAAAAGATTATCAGAAGATGAAGGAGCTGCATTTGAAATCCAGGTACCAGATCATCAGTTTGCTTCATGAACTATTGATTTTCTTTATCATTTCTTTCATGTTATTTCCTTCGCAGATAAAGAGGATCATTTTCTATTTTGTATATTCAAAAAATCATCATCCTTATTATATATACCCTTCTTTAGAAGAATAAATCCTGCATCCCTATATTGTAGATGTTGATTCAATATCCTCATCACAGTCTGTTCCTAAAGATGAGTCTATCTTTATCATTCTTCTTCAATCTAATCACCCTTCCAACTTTGTGAAGATTGAAATTGATTCCAAAACTATTGAGAGCTCAATACCTTTTGGCATTACTGATGAACCTGATCATCAACCTGTTCAGCCCACTACTTTTCAAATTAAAATAAGAATGAATATGTTCAAGCCCTTAAAGCTACCCTCTCTTCTTCATCCTTATCCTGATAACTATTATGAATATATCCCTTGTTTTTCTGGTGAGAACGAAGCTTTGGTTGAGAGGCACTTGGGATCCTTTTTGGATTTTATCGATCGTTTTCAGATTGTTCATGAAGATGTCATCATGAGATATTTTGCTAAAACTTTAATCAGAGACGTTGTTGTTTGGTTTAAAAGTTTGAGAAATGATTCTATTGGTTCTTGGATTGAGTTCTCCAATGTATTCATTAAGTTTTGGGGTGATCAAAAATCACTGGATCTACACCTTGCTGATTTTTATGCCTTGAAGAGAGAACATGGTGAATCTTTGCCTGTTTTCAATCAGATATTTTGTAGCAACTTTCATGACATGGATTTAGAGATCCGACCTTCAGAAACAACTGCCATGATATATTATGTCATGGGTCTCCATTCATAACTTGCCCTTCTTCTATTAGAAAGTAAATCTTCATCATTAAGTGTTTTGTTTGAAGATGCTTTAGAGGTGGAAGAGAACATTTGTGCTTCAAGGAGAATCCCATAATAGGTTGAGGTTGAAAACCATTGTCTACTTGGACCAACAAAATGTCAGTTAAGCACAAACTTCGAGCAATAATATAATGACTACGGGGTATTTTTAGAACAACAACAAGCAACTAGAATCATCTCAGATTGTGAATCAGATTCCTCAACGTTGCCAGAGCTTTCCAAAGACAGGTACTCGAGTAAGAATTGTGACCAGTTTTCAAAATCTATTGTACCCATGGTAACAAATGACTACATAGACAATTACATGTTTATATCTAATCATACGTTTCGTTATTCAAACCATGCTTTATCATCATCCCCTGACCTTTGTTCTAAAGAATAAGCCATAGTGTTTAATGACCACAAAGAAAGCATAAAAGAATCAGAAAATCATAAATCTTTTAGCAAAGGAACAATCATGGTTGGACATGAACCTACTATAAATATAAAATTCCTTCCCAAAGTTCAACATGTTTTAGAGATGTGTCTAAAAGACCCAGTGGTAGCCTTCATAGAATCATATGTTTCAGGGAAGATGGATTTTTCAGATTTGTTAAATTTGTCAGTTTTTCCAAAGGATTTTGCTGTTGTAAATAATTTTTTTTCACTATTGTTGCATTTCAAGCATCAAATATTGATCAATAAGGACGATGAAATCATTTTAGTATTAAAATTAATTGGATGGCTGTTATGGAAATTTGCCTTTACTTAACCATTTTGAGAAACTGGTTAGGGTAGGGTAGGATAGGAAATAAGCTCGCTCTTGAGCATTTGTTTTCTTCCATTTTTCCAGCAAGTGTATCAGTCAGTTCGTATGATGAAGGCAGGTTTTTTAAGATGCACCTAAATAAATTGTAAAAGTTTTGAAAGATTTCAGAAAGAGGCGAGACAACTGACTCCATAGCTCAATGGTAAAACTATTGGCAAGCTACAGGTTCGAAGAGGAACAGTTGCACAGGCTAGATGACTCCATGCCCAATGCTAAAGGCTACTGGAACTACTAGGTTCTTGGAAACCTCACAGGGAGGTCTCCATCCCAGTTGGAGCTAGATGTTATCTCCTCGAATAACACAGTAAATATTGTCTATTTAGGTGATAGGAAGTCATTAATAATGCCTTTCTAAAATTTTTAAGGTTTGTTTTTAAGAGATGGAGTTTATAATAAAGTCTCAAAAAGCTCTAGTTCRGGGTTTTTATTAAAAMACAGGTTTCGGTAGCTAAGTGTCCCTACAAAAAGATACTTTAGCTACCAAAATCCTTAGCTTTCGATAGCTAAAACCCAAAAGTCGAAGTTGTGTTAACTACCAAAAGTGCCAAAGCTGAAAAGCAGCTAACTCTTTCATCACRTGCTCGAATAAATGGAATAAAACAGGTGTTAGCTTTGCAGATGGTCAAAGTATTTAACACGCCAAGTCATCAGGTCAAACAGAGCCACATCTAAGTCAYGAGTTATGTAAATCAAAGAACCAACCTAGAATRCACTACGGTTCATCAATACACTGAGAGTGGTGGCATTGGTAAATGGTTTTTTCATCCACACATATCAGGATTGTGTGATATGTCCTGTGAGAAAATGAAGGCAACAGAAATTCGCCAGATCATGAGAAATACATGCAGGATCCGAACGTATCCACCAAGATGCTAGGAGAAAGGCATTATTTAAGAGATCGAGGTCTTTCACCAAAATCAGAGCTTCCAGTTCATCAAGCATGTTGAGTTTTGGAAGAGCTTGATTTTGCAGAAACAAATGCGTGGGCAACAAATTTGGTTGAATGATAGAGGTTCTCAAATTGTTTTTCATGAAGGAGAAGGATTCATGGAATAGAATCCAAGGCGGAAAATCCCCATCTTAGACAATATTATAAATGCTGCAAGAAAAAGCCCTTCTCATCGAAAGTTGTTTATGTGTGGATTGGCTTGGGAGATTACTTCATAAACTCTGCGTGAAGCATTCAAATAGTATGGAGAGATTGAAGAAGGCTCTGTTATTATTCACAAGGCAACTGGAAAGTCAAGGGGGTTTGGCTTTATTATTTTTAAAACATATGGAATCTGCTCATAAGGCTTTGCAGGAACCTAGTAAGACTATTGACGGTCGAATTATTGTATGCAATTTGGAAACTATTAGCACCAATCTAGTAAAAACTATAGATCAGTCATAGAGGAAGCTTTTACATTGTTAGCCTTTCATATGAAACATCAAATGAGGCACTCATATCAATAAATCTACAAATAGCAACAAAGAAGCATAGTGTGTGGTCACCGAGAATGCAACATCATCTCAGGGACTCTTTACTGCATCTCTTGGTATAGAAGTAACTTCAATTAAATTGTTACAGAAGCTGATCAAAGAAAGGTATTATAACTAAGGAAAGAGACAGGGAATATAGCTATCCAAAGATAGATTTTTCACTAGCGCAAAAGGAAAAATTATAACCAGTTAGCAGATGAAAAGTAGAGCTTTCACCAGCTAACTAGCATATCGTAAGATGAAATAGCTGGTGAAACCTGATATGGCTTGAGAAAGAGTATTTTTGCCCAGATCGAAGTTTTACTCAGTCAAATCTCTTAAAAACTCTTTCTAAATACAGATATTGAATTATAATGTCTAATCTAAGATCCTCTTTTGATGAAAATGAGTTAGAGGAGGTGTTCAAGATGATTTGGCACCTATTTTTGGGCAAATGAATTAGGTTTTATTTCCAAACTTGGAAAATTCGAATTTCATCTTACTCAAAAGATATGAAACAACCTTGGAAGGCTTATCTACATAGTATAGAGGTTCTACATGATCTGAAGACCATAGAATGAGGAATTGACCTCATTTTGAGGATCTCTCCCTCTCTTTTTGTAAAATTGTTTTGACTTTGTATCTTTAGCATATTTGATCCATTCTTCTAGGATCTAAAATTTTATTGTAAAGCTATAAAGATGAAGATAGGAGATGAACTGGTGGGGGGGTTCAATCTTGGATACATTTTGGCTATTGTACTAGGCTTCTTATATTGATAATAGAATCACAATCCTCTTTTGTTTTCAATGTCAGATTCTTTCATATATTTCATTATTCTACACTTTATTTCAATTTAGCTCAGCTTCTAAGAACCTTCATATTCTTATTAAGATCATGAACTTGAATTAAAGACTTCTTGTTGTCCTGTATGACCCTGCATATTGTTGCATTCGGTTATCTAGACTAGTATGCTTCATCCCCTCCTCAATTTTGTTGTCTGATTATTGTTTTCTAAAAGAACTATCTTATTCGAATGCATGATAAGTTGTTTTTTTATTAGCCATTGAGTTATCCCATTGATCCAAGCATATCAAATTTACCATATTCTTGAGTTACCAAGCATCTTTGGCCTACAACCCCAAAGAGTTTCTTGGAGTGATAACATGTTCTACTCCTCCTATCCTATAGCATCATTTGGACTCTTCCTCGTCCAACAATTTTGGTTGTCAAGTCATCCCCCAAGAATAGTTCTCCTCCTCCATATCTCTCATATTCACAGAACCATTCCCTATGAGGTGTCATATGGAAATATTCACTCGAGTCGATGAAATAAATATCGTGATCCAACTGTGTACTGATCAAATCTAGATACACATTTTCTCCTTTATTGGGAATAGTCTTTCTATCAGTCGACTACTTCTTGTTAGATCATAGACCAATATCAATATCTTTTGACTTGCAGTCTCTCTTGTAGTTCTTAGCTTTACCACGTTTCCAACTTCTTCTCATCGATTGAAACTGAGATTTAGATATACCTTCGACTTATAATTTCTACTGAATAATTTTACTTTATCTATGTTGACCAATCAAACTCTCATCATGAAGTAATCTTCGATCAATCCTTCCATTTTATTCCACCTCGTTTATTCTAACAACAGATATGAAACCATGTATTCAAGCATTAATATGGTCGAATTACTCTTAATAGCCATGGATAATCTATCCCATGAGTATGGAGAAGAGCACAATAGTCTAATACATTTCTCTTCCTCAATGATTTTATTATACATAGGCAATAACTAACTTATTATAGTATTGAATGCATTCAGGTGCTCTGTTACTAAGATCCCATCACTCGTCCTCAAAAGATATAGTTTCTTTCGAAGGAACAATTTTTTTACCAAGGATTTCGACTGGAACAAGCTTCCGAACTTTTTCCATAGTTTCTTTGTAAAGTATTCACCTAAGACATTTAACAATACCAAATCTTCAAGACAAAGTCAAATCATATTCCTTTCCCCCCCTATTGATATTCTCCCAACATTCCTTTGACATACCCACCATAATTGTTTTGGGACTCACAAATACCGATTGTTTCTTGATCTATAAGGATATATTCCATCTTAATATTCTAAAGCTCAAAATTCTAGCCATTGAATTTTTCGATCACTATTCTCCAGCTGCTTACCATTATTTCAAACAAAAATTAAATATTACCAACTTACAAATCCCACTGGACCTAGGTTTAGCTCAGATCCAACATCTACTTAACCTTGCTCTGGTACAACTTGTACAAAGCAATGAAATGATCTCTGATACCACTTTTAGAGAAATAAACACTCACACTAAAAGAATGAGGAAAGAGAAGACATAATTAAAGTGTAATTAATCAATGAAAATCACATAATATGTAGATATTTTACCCTAAAAACCCTTAAACGGGAAAACCAACATACCTTGAGCATTCCCTATTCTCTTATTGTCTTATTCATTCATATAATAAAGAGTTAAATTCCCAATCTTGGTCTACACCTAAGACATGATCACCATCCTACTCTCTTACTTTACACAAGAACAACCCTGCAACCAATTTGAATTACATCTACATGACCCTCACTATTCTTTTAAAAATCATATTTTATCATATTACATCACACCATGTTTACAGGCTTTATTTCATGCAAAAACCCTAAATCATGCCACCCAAAAACAATTAAATATCCATGCAAATGATTGGCTACAATCTCATAAATCTCATGATTCTGTTACATTAGACCACCAGTCAACTACTCAGTTGACCTCCAGTCAGTCTCAAGTCAACTACTACTCGACCTCATGTTGGTTTACCTTTTGAATTTTTGGTTGACCACTTCAACCTTCGACTTAACCATCAACTTGACTTGACCCGTCAGTTGATTCATCACCTAGTTGATCTACCTCGACTATCCAATTGGTTGACTTTTCTTTCACTGCAAAGAATATAAAATCCCAACAAGCATATGGGGATGCAACCCCTACAACATTAATTTAATAGTCACTAAAAATATTTTTTTCTCACTATATCAATGAGGTTATTTTACACAGTCTTTTAAGGTCCATCTCCAAGTTGTATTACAAAGTTTATCAAAATATTGAAAGAGAAAATATTATAGGAAGTTTCACTAATTCCTTGATGTGGGGTGCACATTGTAATTCATTTCTCATTTTTTATTTTATTTTTCTACACTATTATTTTTCAACTATAACATACCCCATTTACCTTTTTTCATCCCATTCCAAAAAAAAACTTTCATTTTAATTTTCCCTTTGGGGTAATGAACAAGGGTATTCCATTGTTTCCTTGCATTCTCTTTCCTTTCCCCTACTTATTTCCACTCCATCACCCATACTTCCCACTGTAATTCCATTCTTCATATGCAATATACCAAATATAAAAAGTATGCAGAACATAAATGAACTGCTAGAAATGGCATAATAACAGTAATATAACCAACATAATCTCCACAATAACACATAAATGATATAAGAACAACAACAAAAATAACACTTTGATTCAAAAAGCAATGTTCACTAGCCTCTTCAAGGGGGGAACCTCCAGTCGAGCATCACTCTCTTATAATAATCTTCCAGCTAGGGTTTTCATACCCTCGACCCTTATTTATACTAAATATGTCTATCAAGAGAAGCATCTAGAGGAAGATCCTTTTAGAAGCGGAAGCTTCTATTAGGTCTTCTTACATCTGCTTTATTCTATTTTATTTAAAGGCCTTATTAATATTGACCTTTATTACATCTGAACATATTGATCTACCTATGTGCAGGTTAAGCCCCTAACATGTCCGCCCCCTTAAAAACAACCTTGTCCTCAAGGCTTGAGATGTGGAAACTACTGTAGAATGGTAGCTGGTTCCCAAGTGGCATCTGCTAGAGTCGTATCTTTCCATTGGACTAGCACTTCCTTGATGGTTCTATGACGCAGGCGATGCTCATGCTGGTCCAAAACTACTTCTGGTTGTAGCCAAATGGATCCTTCTTCAACTAACTATGGAAGGTTGGTTTGAATTTTTTAACCTAGCTCCAATCACCTTCTTTAAGCATGAAACATGAAAAACAAAATGTAGCTTCGACTGACTGGGCAGAGCTAACTGATAGGCGACTTTCCCCACACACTTAAAAAATTTATAAGGACCATAAAATTTGGGCGCTAGCTTCTGACAATGCTCGGCCTTGAGGGAAGTTTTCTTGTATGGTTGCAGTCGAAGAAACACATGATCCCCTTCTGCAAATTGACATCAGAGAGACCTTGATCTACTTGTTTCTTCATGCGGTTATGTGCCATGACCAAGTTCTCTTTAAGGGTATGAAGAATATCCTCTCGAACTGTAAGTGTTTGGTCAACCGCCTGGACCTTCGAGGTACCCAGTAAGTATGAGAGAACTGAAGGTGGATTATGTCCATATACCGTGTAGTTGTATGGTAGGAAGTGTTGTACCACCATTTAACTAGGGGTAACCATTGAGCCCATTGATGTTGCTTCTTAGAGACAAAACACCTCAGATATGTTTCCAAACACTTGTTGACAACTTCTGTTTGACCATTAGTCTAGGGATGATAAGCTGTGCTGAGATGCAATTGGGTGCCCTGTAGCTTAAACAGTTCTTGCCAAAAATTGCTTATGAAAGTTGGGTCACGATAATAAGCAATAGAGTGTGGCATGCCATGAGACTTGAAGACCTGGTCCATGAAAATTTGAGCCATCGTGGATGTAGTAAATGGGTGTTGAAGAGCGGAGAAATTAGCATACTTGGAAAGAATATCCACAACTACCATTATGACTGATTTATTCCCCGATTTGGGTAAGCCAGTAATAAATTCCATAGAGACATCCTTCCAAATAACAAGTGGAATCAGAAGTGGTTGTAGTGTGCCTGGAGATTTGATTGTTTCTCCCTTGTGACGTTGATACACCTCACATTCAACGACAAAATTACGGATGTCCTGTTTCATACCATCCTAGAAAAAGGAACGTTTGACCCTGTCATAGGTTTTGGTGAACCCTGAGTGCCTCGCTATGGGTGTAGCATGAAGCTCAAAAGGTACCGTGGATTTAATCTTTGATTGTTTACTGAAATACAAACGACCTTTGTATCAAAACTCATCCTGGAGCCAAGAGTACCTTGGGGGAGCCGAAGCATTGGTCTACAATTGTTGGATTAGATGTGAGCTTTTGGGATCTTGTATCCATTCCTGGCGCACAGCTTGGAGCCAATCGGGTACAATGAAGGAAAGAGAAAAAAAGGATCCTTCTTCTTCATATTTTCGAGACAGTGCATCCGCTACTACATTGTCTTTTCCCTTCTTGTAAATGATCTCACAATCATATCCAAAGAGCTTAGTCACCCATTTTTGTTTCTCCGGGGAGGAAATAGGTTGTTCTAGAAATTACTTGAGGCTTTGATGGTCGGTCTTAATTTGGAAGCGTTGCCCCAAGAGATAAGGATGCCACAGATCAACGACATGCATAATAACCAACATTTTCTTTTCATAAATGGGTTTTCCTAGATTCCTTTCAAATAGTTGCTTGCTGGTGAAGTCCAAAGGTTGACCCTCTTGCATAAGGACAACGCCGATTCCTTTCCCTTATGCATCACATTCCAACACAAAGGTCTTTGTGAAATCAGGAAGGGATAGAACCAGAGTGGTGCACATGGATGTCTTCAAGGTTTGAAAAGCTTGAGCAGCGCCTGGAGTCCAAGTGAAAGAGTTGTTTTTGAGGAGAGAAGTGAGAGGTGCTGCAATCTTTCCGTAGTTCTTAATAAACTTGCGATAATACCCTGTTAAGCCCAGAAATCCATGCAAGATTTTGGGTGCGTCCAATCTTGTATGACTTCAATCTTTTTCGGATCCACCCTGACACCATCCTTGCCAACCAGATGACCCAAGTATTCTACTTCTGAGGCACCAAAAGCACATTTAGACTATTTCAGGAAACGTTGGTACTGAGAGAGTAGATGGAGAACTTGATCCATATGATTAAGATGGTCTGTCCAGGTTTTTCTATAGATGAGGATATCATCAAAGAAAACTAAGACAAAATGATGGAGAAAGGGATGAAAGACATGGTTCATGAGGCTTTGGAAGGTGGAGGGAGCATTACACAAACCAAAGGTTATGACCAAAAACTCATAGTGGCCCTCATGAGTTCAAAAGGCCTTCTTGGGAATGTTTTCCTCTTTCATACATATCTAGTGATAGCTCGAGCGAAGATCAAGTTTAGTAAAGAATTGGGCGCCACTCAATTCATCCAGGAGGTTATCAATGACAGGAATGGGGAATTTGTCTTTAATGGTCAGTTTGTTGAGGGAACAAAAGTCAAGGAACATTATCCAAGAACCTTCTTTCTTCAGGACCATGACTATAGGAGAATAGTAAGGGCTCGTACTAGGGCAGATAACACCTGCATTAAGGAGTTCCTAGACCATTTTCTCAATTTCATTTTTTTGTGAAAAGGGGTGGCGATATGGACGGATATTAGAAGGAAGGCTTCCGGGTACAAGGTGAATGAAATGATCATGAACACCGCGGGAAGGAGGGAGTCCTTGGGGAGTGAAAAATACCATTTGATGTTTAGAAAGGAGGGCTTGGGGGTCTTGTGGCACCGAGGGTGTCCCTTTTGCTTGTATGGCATGGAGTTGGGCAATGACACCAGAATGACCTTTCTTGAGCAGCTTTTCCATGCGATGGGAACTAATGACCTTAGGTGAACTAGCAGTGATGCCTTGGAATTTATATTGGTGGCCTTCGTGGTTGAATTGCATGGTTAATGCCTTAAAATCCATGAGAATGGGACCCAAAGTTCTTAGCCAGACTACACCCAACACTATGTCACAACCACCCATGTTGATAGAAAACATATGGGATTGTAGGTGGTAGTCACCGATTTGGAGACGCACATTTTCACAGCGCCCACCACATTTCATGGAACCACCATTGGCAATCATGATTTGGAAATTGTTGACAGCATGGATGTAGCAATGAGTTTCTTGGGCAATGCGGCGATGAATAAAATTATCGGTGCTTTGACTATCAACCAGAATGATGACCTTCCAATACTTGATGTAACCGATTAACTTGAGGGTTTGGGGAGCGGAGAAGCCAGTGAGAGCATTGAGGGAAATGACAGGTTCGACTTCGGGAGGGTCTGAGGGAGGGGTTATGTCAGTGATTTCAAGTGACTCAGAAACAAGGGTATTTTCAACATCCTCTTCCAAAATATCCAAAATATTTGTCATCACAATTATAACAAAGGCCTTTGAGTTGGCGTTCATCCATTTCATCCCTGGTCAATTTTTGGATCTTTAATGGGGCGGAGGGAGTAGTGGGAGTGACGGGTTTAGGGCAAGGTATAAAGGAGGGTTTTCTATTTTGATAGGAGACAAATTTTCGTGCTTCTTTATCTCTTTTAGTAGCCTCCACCCAACTCGAGGGTCGAGCCATGAGGACATGGGACCAAATCTCCTTCTTGAGGCCATTGATAAAACACTCTTGAAAGAAAGCATCAATGATGCCCTCAGTTCGAAAATCCAAGTGCTCAAAGGAAACTATGAAGTCTTCTACTGTTCCTGATTGTTTCAACTTTGTCAAATGGCCCAAATGGTTGGTGTCCATGTCAAAGTTTTCATAAATCTTAGTCACAAATTGGGTCTAAGAAATATACCCTTGACGAGAAGTTTTTCTCCATTGCCACCATTGCCAACGTTCTTGATCTAGATGGAGAACACCATACCAGAGTTTGGTCAAGTCATCTGTAATGCAGTATAAAGAGAAATAATGTTCCATTTGGGTTACCCAACCAGTGGGGTTTGATCCATCAAATTTGTTCACATCCACCCGTGGAAGGCATAGGTCACGTTGAAAGTGATGGGACTGAAAGGTATGGGAATGGGAAGAATTTTCACCTTCAGTATTTGGAGGTGCTTCAGAGAAATGGTCATTTGTAGGGATCTTCAGTTTGGTGCAAAGTCATGCAAAGACAGATTCAAGCTAGGTGGTCAGTTCTTGTTTGACTTCCTCCATTGAGGACTGCATGGTTGTATTTATGGTAGCATTGATGGACAAATTGATGGAGACAACAATAGCACTCAGTTGTTTCACTTCATTTTGGGTTTCGAGGAAACCAGATTGCAAGGTGTTGAAGCGATCTTGCAGGTCTTGGCTACGGGTATGGGCCATGAGGATGGGTGAACTAAAAAGGGGCGGGTGGGGTGAAAAAATTTGCTGAAAAATGATATGGATGAATGTGATGAGGGAGAAGAGATGAATCCAATGGAATAGATCTCAAATAATGGTGAAAATTTTTCCAGACTTTTATACTCCAGTCTGAATAATACTACATTGATGAAATCCCCAAATGATTAACTAGAAAGAAATGTGTATTTACTTGGCAACCCGAACACAGTTGTGCGACAATAGATCTTATCTGTTTTAATTTGTTTATGTTTCTGTCCCCCAAGGGTTAGGTATTCAAGGGTTCTACAGACAAGGGTTTTCCTTGTGCTATAACTCTCTGATATATGTGCAGGGTCCAACAGTAGTACTCGACCCAATATCTCAGGTAACTAACTAAGGAGGATAGACTGTACCCTTAGCCGTACTACCCGACTACCTAGGTACTAGAGATTATCTTCCCGAGTGTTGTTCTCGGTGACACTATATCAGTCCAGTGGTCGATAGGTTTATCTAAAGAGGGCTTCAAGAAATCTAGGTTGATCTGTACAAAGATGATTTTTTATGCGCTACCACTCGAAGGGGTATCAACAGGGGTTACAACGGTGGCCAACAGATGTGCGCTTAAGAACCACTTGTATTTCTTGCATGTATGAATCCATCAACCGCGGGTTTATGCACGTAACTACAGATATCTGTGGCTTAAAGACACTGGAATACGTCTCTACCCTGAAAAAAATTCCCACAATTTATGCCAAGGAAAGTGCTCTGATACCACTTGCAATATACCAGATATAAAAAGTATGTAGAACATAAATTAAATGCTAGAAATGGCAGAATAACAATAATATAACCAGCATAATCTCCACAATAACACATAAATGATATAAGAACAACAACATAAATAACACTTTGATTCAGAAAGCAATGTTCACAGGCCTCTTTGAGGGGGCAATCTCTAGTCGAGCACCGCTTTGTTACAATAATCTTCCAGCTAGGGTTTTGATACCCTCAACCCTTATTTATACTAAATATGTCTATCATGAGAAGCATCTAGAGGAAGATCCTTCTAGAAGCAGAAACTTCTATTAGGTCTTCTTACATCCGCTTTATTCTATTTTATTGAAATGCCTTATTAATATTGACCTTTATTACATCCGAATATATTGATCTACCTATGTGCGGGTTAGGACCCTAACATCACATCCCTTTTGGTTGGTTGGAGGGAAGGGGAATGTATCACTCTCATTGGCCTTTCTCCTACCTCCACCCTACTCCATCATTCACCCTTTCTCCTTATTCCTCCCACATTCCCATCCATTCTTTGTTTTCTCTTTGGGGTAGAGGTAAAATGGCAGAGGTAAAACACACTTAATCAAACTTTCTCCAACCTCTGTCTTTCATCCTTTCTCCCATTCCAACCACTACCCCTACATCCATATCATACCCTATAATCCACTTAACATTCTATACCACTATAGTAGAATGCATAGGTTTGGGTTAATGATTCTTCCCTATTCACAAGTCAAATTTAACCTAATGTTCGTCTACTCTCTACACTAGTGAAGACAAGTGGACTTGACCTCAAACAACAATCAATGGAGGAATGCCACATAAATTGGATAACAAACATGACACTTGGATAAAGACCTAAGGATGAGTGACACTTCACAACACATTATGATCTAATGACACCATGTGGTAACTGGGTTATTCTAGGTTATAAATCGGTACACTGATGGGTAAAATCATGAATTTGGGTAACACTTTCATGATAATTGGGTCGTGAAAATTGATAATCGCACTTTTTCGGCCGATCTCTTTAATTTTTCGGCCGAAATGTTTTTTTGGCCGAAAGTTAAATCTAATGGAACACTTGAAAAATATAACACAAATTTTAAATATAACAACAATTTTAAATCTAAAGTTAGTTTCTCCGTTAAAACTAACTTTCGACCAAACTATTAGTTTGAACGAAAACCTATAACTATGGCACTTTTCAGAAAAGTATGTGTTCACTTTAGCTTACTCCAACTTGGGGACGAGCAGACTCCTTGAAATCCTGTAAGTCTGGTTTCAAAACTAGTACACAAATTTTCATAATTGAATCTACTTTCCTTTGATACAATTTGTATTCAATTTAATTGTTTTTTAATAATTTTAGTTAATTTTATAAAAACATGTCTACATATTACTTTTAGATAACATAATGATTCAGTAAAATGAAAAATCAATATATCCAATAATACACAGTCAAAAATTATGAAAAATTTATGTTATGCAACCTTTCAGTGTCCTCTTAAAAACGGTATTTTTAGATTTAACTTTTAAATCAAAATTAAAACACATAGATGGAGTCTCACTAAATGTGTTTAAAATACACAACTTTTTCAGATTGGTCAAATTCAAAAAATTATAGAAATTATAATATTCATTCGTTAAATTCAAAATTATAGTCATACTTTAATAGAGTTTGTTTAGATTGTTGCATTACATTTCATTTTTCATAAACACAAGTTTAATAATGAGTAAATTTGTGTCTAAAAACATAACTCACTATCAGTCCTTCATTTTTAAGAAACATACTGTTAAACAATTGCTAAATTCACATATCAACTGTCAATAAAAAAATATTAAAAAAATAGCTATTATAGAGCTAACAAAATTCATGACAAGTTTTGTTTTTACTGTAAAGTGAAATTCTAAATAAAAAAAAAACTTTTGTTTCTCGAAAGTTGAAAAACATTTGAAAATATATGTTATTTTCTCAAGAAACAAGGAAAATAGACACCTAGATTCATGATTTTACACTGATGTAACCAATTTTTTTTATGTGGGCATACTTGACTAAGGAGATCCATGGAGGGTCTAGCACCATCACAATATACTAGAAATGTTTTCAAGTTTATAAACTGTGGAGTGTTTATGAACCCTCAATGCATATGCAATTAGTTTCTCACCCATATATATAACAATTAAATTTTAAAAGGGCACATGTCTGATGGGTGCAATTTATTCTCAGGCTACATAGGGGCCCTCACATGAAGTTGACAGATGAAAAAGTGGTAAATGGGATCTCGCCAATGAGTTCACACAAGAAAACACACACATTATTAAAAGAAAACATGCCTTCCTTTTTATTTAGCTTCAAGTCCCTCCCAATGACCATGCATGTTCCTAATTATACCACCAAGTCATATTTAAAGAAACCATTCATACTCATAATTGCATGCATCTTCCTATGTCTACTAATACAAACATGTGACCATTGTTTTTATTTCTATTTTAAACCATACTATCCATTGTAAGATGAAGAAGTGGTGCATATGATTGTGACGAGGATAAGGGAGGTTTCCATCGCCACCATTTAGTGTTTCCAACATTCATTCATGGTAGTTTTACCTTTCCATTTATTTTTTTTACATTTCTTAAATTCTGAAAATTAAGAAAAGAAATAAAAATTATTTTAGTCTTATGCAAATGAAGCTTGTAAATTATATTGTCATGGATATTACACATGAGTAAAACCCAAGCCCGACATTAACCAATGAAGAAATACTCACTCCTAACTTGCAATCACTAGGTAGATATGCAAGCACTGAAATTAACAATAACTTTGAATCATTAATACATAATTGTCATTTATATAAACACCAAAGATACATCATGCCTTTCCCTTGCTACATCCACTGAGACAATTGTATATTCCATTATTAATGATGAACAAAACTTATCTTATATTTTTTAATATAGGGCCATGGTGTTTGAATACTATAGGACGAGCTTAGCTAAAAAAAAGGTTATATATTTACAAATTTTAAAACAATAACTAAAGACATTGTTTATTGACCAAAGAAATGGTTTACATCCTCCTATGACAAAGAGTCATATTTTCATGGAATAATACACATGCCAACCATTTATATACCACTAGATGGATTAGTGGTTAATGGTTTTACAAACCTCCATGCAATAGCAGGGGGTTTCGATTGAATTTTCTAAAATAACTGTGAGCCAAATTTGTTTTAGGTCACCATGTCAACTACTTTTACATTGGTGAATTCCAATGGTAGGTCGTGGGTTTGTGTGAGTTTAAAGGAATGTTAATACACCTTGCCAATACTATGAAATTGACAAACAACAAGTTTTTATACCTCTAATTAGGAGTAATGAATTATTTCAACCAACAAAGAATGATGTAGGAGAGTTCCCTATACTTACAAGTAGTCATAAGTTGCAAAAATATTCAAATGGAAAACAATGAACTAATGATTTTTTTAGCAAAGTCTCAGTAACTCAGTAAGTGATGATATTGTTCTCCCCTTCCCTTCTCCTTTTAAATAAAATTATGAGAAGTTAGGAAAATGTCATTATCTTGTATAATTAATAATTAAATAAATATAACATAAAATTTCATTTTAGGAGATTGATAAGGGTCATGAATTTATGTTTTCAATTTAAGTCATGTTTAAGCTAAGTTAGGATACCTAGACCAACTAGACAAAAAGGCACAAGGGCTCACTAGCCAAAGTTAAGAGCAATGCGGGCCACCATTTAAGTTAGAATATATGTTGGGTATGTGTTATATTGTTTTGTGACCAAACCTAGTATCTATGTTGTGTCGGACATGCATGGGGGTTGCAAGGGGGGTGGAGCCCCCAAACACAATTTTGGTATTTTTTTGCATATGTTTTTCTTGATTTTAGGGATTCTGGATGCCACAAGATCATATATGTGTGTGTGTGTGTGTGTGTGTGTGTGTGTGTGTGTGTGTACACACACATATAGATGATGATGGAAAAAAATAGAGGTGCAACTCTAAGAAGGTTGTTGGTTTTCCCGGTTTGGGTTTCTAGGGTAAAATCTTTGTGTAATGTGTGTGTGTGTCTGTGCACCATTGTATCTTTTCTATTTTTATTAGGAACCCATTTGTAGTAATTAATTGTACAAGGTTAAAATCTATAATATCTTCAACCCTGCCTAGGCCATAGAAACTAACTTTCCTAGGCACATTCAAAAAGTGGACATGAAATAGGTAGTCTTTCTTATAACCCCTAGAAGCATGAGAACCCCTTATACATCCCCCACATTTCCCCCAAATATAAATAAAATGTAAAATATAAATGTTTTAAAGAACCCAACATTTAAATGAGCATAATGAAATTTTTTAATGATCCATACTCATTTTAAAGTGTAAAAACCTTAGCAAATATTACTAATTATTAAAATGTCAACTGTAAAATATCTTGAGATATTTTGTTAAAATATTACAATTTCTAAGGATTTTATATAGTTTCTATAATTTTTTGGTGATTCTTAAAGCAATAAAATTTTGTGCTATAGAGTGTGGGAAAATCATGTTTATAAAAAATGGAAATTGTGAATATTTTTTGGGAAGCAAACAAGGAAAATTAGTTCGAAGGTAGAATTTAGCCCCTAAAATTTTCCATGTCGAGAATGAAAGAACAATAGTTATCATAAAGCACAAATGTCACATGTTAGTCATGTCACCTTGTCCATTTACATTTTAGCCACCCAAACATCACTTACACTGAAAAAGTGAACTCCAATATCATGGAAACCAATACAATAGAAGAGAAAACTATAAGATAAATGAAGGCATGTACTAAATCATAACCAACAACATATGGGAATCAAACATTGATCATTCCCTCCTAAAATCATCCATGAATAGATTGCCCCCCTGCCTCCCCCCACACACATACCTACATATATACATATACATATATGGGATGATATCATTGAGTTACAATGACATGTATATAAATTCACATTGGGGTGATAAGTCATATACATATACGTATATGAGAAGATATCATTGAGTTAAGTTGAAATGTATATAAATGCACAATGGGGTGATAAGTCATATATTTTGGGACAAAAGAATGACTTATCATTATTACAACATTGATTTGTAGACTTTTGTGGATATTCCACTAGAATAGTTTGTCACAACAAATCTTATAATATGTTAAAATATTTATTATGCAAGTTTATTTCCTTAGATCTCATATTTGTTATGTCTAGATTATTGCTCATTTTTTATAGAAAATAACTAAAATATGAAAATAAAAGAACAAGAAAATGAAAAACCACTATCCAAACTGATAAACACAATATTTACCCTCAGAAACCCAATATAGCAGAAAACTCAGCTTGAAGTTGAGGCCTTTGCTATGCTCTCTTTGATTCAATTATCAAAATGTAAATACAAAGGAATATACACTCACTATGGAGTTTCCTATGACACTGTGGCTTGAAAAGATGCTACAAAATATTCCTCCTCCTATGTTAAACTCTCAAAAAACCACTCCTAGATGTCTTTTCTCAACTATGGAACACGTACAATGCTAAACAATGGAACCCCTTCTCCTCTTCACAACTCGATATTTAACAACATATCTTGATAGTCATCTAAGGTTATGGTTTTGACTTCCTCAAACCTTAATTAGTGATAAGTTTTGTACCTTCTATAATCTTCTTGAAAATACACACGTGGAGAGCCCCACATGTTTGAGTAATGGGCATTGACGTGGTATCCAATCATACCATGGTGGTTAAGAAGGTAGGTCAACTTGTGGGAGGTATAACTTTTGCATATGAGCTTTGATTAAGGAAATTCTTGTATCGTTGGAAATGTATTGATGTGTATAACATTTTTGAGAGCAATTAGATATTTTTTTTATCAAAGATGCCATTTAATGCCTCAAAATGACTCTAAAAGGTTTTAGGCCCATTTTTCCAAACTGGGACTTGTGTTAAAATGACCCTACAAGTTGATTCCTCCAATTTTCCACCCAGAAAGTACCAAGATAAATGACAAATTATATGATGATCCAATTTGGATAAAACATAAATGTATATTGTGACATACACATATTATTACATAATAATTGTTTATACCATTGTGACATTAGTGGTAATATACCCTATATATATTGCAAATCCTCCCCCTTAAAATGCTTTATTTTCAAGGCATGGGTAAAGAACACTCCCTCTGATAGAATGATGCAATTTTTCATAAGTTTTTCCTAATTGATAAGGTTAAGGATACAAGACGATATGATTTTTACATTGAAAAATGATAAGTACATCTCAAGTAGATTCTTTCTAAAGTTATCTGTTGATAAGATTATTGATTTGATATTTTTTTGTTTTTGACCTTGAGTTGTACTAAAGTTTTACTTTTTAGTTTTATGTTGTCATCATAAACATGTATCACCATGTCATTTAATGATATTTAAGTATTAACTGGTATGCCAAAATCCTTTGGTTGGGGTATGATTTCATCCATGGTAATTATTGGACCTTCAACTATAATTCAATTTGTACACGCAGATTGTGAAATAGTGAAGATTTTGTGGATTATTATTTAAAAAAAATAATATAGAATTTTTAAATGAAGAAGGCTAAAACATTTTACATTTTAACATTTTCTAGTTTTCCATTACTAAAATTTGGTTAGACATTTGTTTGCTAGAATTGTAATTTTAGATTAATGAAATCATTGTTTTTAATA
>ML785380.1:190431-229558 GCA_009831015.1 Picea engelmannii
CCCTTGGATGTTTGGCCCATGGTCACAACCAAGGTCACATCGTCGAAGGCTGGAGGAAGGAGCTAGTGGAGCTAACCTCCATTTCGGAGATTGCAACTTGGGAGAGTCAAGACACCTCATACCAAGATCCCCGAAGTCACGAGTCTTGAAGCACCTTATGGATAAGTGCTTGGTCACTATTGGTGGTCACGAGAAGGGAAGGAGCAAGAAACTAAGCTCCATTTCGGAGATCGCGTGTTGGGAAAATCATGGTGATTCATAAACAATCATTCGAAACACAAAATCGCGAAATCACTTTCTATTTAGCATTCGGTCACAACCAATGGGCATATGGGATAAACGTGAAACCCTGCAGATGTAAGACAACGATGTTTATTAATCAAGAATTTGATCGAACGCTTACTGTTGCACTTTACAAATTATTGATCAGTTACGATTTAGTTAGCAGAATTGAATCATGGTTGTTGGATGATTGGCAATTCAGTTGCTTGGGCGTTTCTTTGGAAATTTGAAGTGTAACTGAATGGAAGGATTGTATAAAGGTAATATGTCGTGACTGGGTTATGTTGGTTGTTGTCACTGAAAAATGAGTTGAACCGGGAGAAAAGAAAATCACAGTATGCACAGTGTGAGATCAAACTCAGAGATGAGAAACAAAAGTTGAAAAGAACATAAATGGTGAACAGGGTAGAATGTACACATACCAAAGAGCATGAGAGGAACAAAGAAAGAACAGATAGAAAGAGACAACAAGTCAAGCCAAGTATGAACAGAATAGAAGAATAGCGAAGAAAAGAAGAATTATAGAACAGAGGAGTGGTAAGAATTGATATATTTGTATTGTTGGTTAATCAGTCATTTATTTATATTCAAGGAGGTAGGGAGGTTCTAGGGATGACTGTAGTCCTCTGTTATTCAAGTTGGTACTTGAATACTGAAAGTTGTATCTTTCATTTAGTTGTGGCTAGAAAACAGGGTGACAAGGTGGTGCTAGGGAAAACACAGAGTTTTATGTATGCAAGTTGGTGTTCTAATAAGTCCAGTTCGTGATGGAACACTCAGGGAGTTGATGCTTCCTTCTAGTGGGTGCTAGAGAAACCAGAGAGTTGGTGCTCTCAATAAGTTTGAGCTTGTAAAATAGAGGTGGTAGCCTCACATTGGGTTGGTGCTCAAAGATAGATGATGTACAAAACTTAAAAAGACTACCTATCATTCGAAAAAGAAGAGGTTTTGTGGTTTTATGGGTTTCCTCATGAAAACATGTCTCTGTGTATATCTTATGTGTGACTAATGTTCATTATTTATGTTGTTCATATCTTGTATAATATTGATAGTCACTTGTAGAAGATTAAAAATTGTTTGAATAGTCATATATTGTTTAAGCACATAGACAATTGATTCACCCTCCCCTCTCAGTTGTCTTAGTAATTTCAACACTACCAACTTGCACTACCTACCAATCTGAAAGTACACGATGTATTTCATGTTTCACTACTAAATAAATATGTGCATGATATAACTCATATCATTAATTGGAATGTGATTGAGGTGGAACCACAACGCGAGTTCCAGGTCGAACTACTACGCATTTTAGATAGGAAGGAAACTCTATTGTGGAACAGATCCATCACTCAGGTTAAAATGCAGTGGAGACACTTTAGTCTCGAGGATGCCACTTGGGAAATTGGGGAACCTATGAGGAAATATTATCCATTTTTGTTCTAGAGATGTTCAGATGGAAAACCGAGGACGATGTTCAATTCAAGGGTGGAAGGATGTAATATCCCTCAATTTTAAATATTCAAATAATTTTGAATAATTTTTATTTTGGATTATTATGTTGAGAAAGACTTACATCGTGATAAACATTGGATGACGAAAAATATTTTTGTAAATATTGTTTTAATTTAATTTAATTTTACGAGAGACAAATTGATGAGAGAATCCAATTATAAAAGAGTAATTCTTTATTCCATGGGAAACTGAAAAAAGGATAAAAAACTACAAGGAGAAATATTGTCCATGAGGAAAAGTGTAAACCTATTACCAAATATGTGGGAGGTGAGGGAACAAGCTAGCAAGAAGTTACAAGACGAATCTCTAGAGTTAGGGATGAGGCTAACTTGAAAATAAAAAGACCTAGACAAACTATTATTCTTCTTGGTAATACAAGAGGAGATACAAGTATAGAGAAGGGAAGATTCTGTTGAGTACTTGTGCAAGAACTGAACTTGATGGTTCTCAGAAAGATTCACGTTCTCAAATTTATCTCGAGAAGATTATTGAATATTTTTTTTTCCTATGGAATAAAGAATCAAGATTGGGGCTGATAAGAGAAAGTAGTTTGGATGATCTGGTCTATGGTAGGGAGGAAATCGATTTTCTCCTCAGTTTTTCACCCGTACTTATTCTTGACTCAGATATGTTTCTCTATCTATCTTTTAATTCTGGTATTAATGGAAAAAAAATAGCTAAAATATTATTTAATTAAAAAATTTATACTATGGATTAAGTAGAGAAGTAACTTGTCTAAATAGTAGTTGAAGAGAGTCAGTTTATCATTCTTTTAAAGAAAAATGCAGAAAAAAGGTATTACAGAAAATGAGCAGGCAAATTCCTATTTGTTGTTTCAAGTAGCAAACGTTTATTTGTGATTCTGAACAGAGTGAATAAAAATAAACGGAAAAATCGCTTCTTTGAGATAGGAGAATCATAGTTCTAAAGACTTCAGTTTATTTATCATAAGTTATTGCAAACGTGCAGAAAAAGAATTCATGATACAATTATTTTCTTGGGTAAATTAGAAAGCCTTTCTGAAACAGTCACAACTTTATTTAAATATTGTGAAGCAAAAATAACTATTCTTTTTATGCATCAAACTAATACAAGAGTTATATATGTATTAATAGTATCCAAACTTTATTTGTGGTGCACTTTACTAATGATAAGAGGATATTCTTGAAATATGTGTTAGTTGTAGTAAATTATTTTACTGTATATAGGATACAAACTATTTTCTTTGCAATTGAAGGAAAAAACAAACCATATACATATATTATATAACTATAAATCTGTAAATGGGAAATGTTGTTTTCATGATTGACTGATTATAATTACATTATGGGAAAGATTATACTTTTGTGTTTATTAAACAAAAGAGATGAGATGAAAAATATATATATGACTGATAAAAACAATATAGGAAGTCAAAACCCTGATAAGCAAGGGAGAGAACTGTCTATCAAACAAAATCATCATAAATATTACATAATCGACCTCATTAAAGAGGAAAGTAATGAAGAGAACGCTATAATATATATAAAATGTTAATAGTGAGAACAAACCGTTGGTTGTATAGGAGTGAACGAACCCAAGTCATAATGTTAAATATTGGGAGCCGAAGTATTAAATTATATAGTCCGAGAGGTTAAGCAAACTTTGTTAATCATGAGTAAAACAAGATTAGAACAATGTGTGTGCAATCAAGCTTTGTGCTCATGAACGAAGATCTATAGAATGAATACTTTTGTACCTTCGAGAGTAATGGGTGATTCAGTGAGTTTCGTTGCCTGACAAATAGTCTTTTCTTCTCCTTTTCCCTTGTCGTTGTTCGATGTGTTGACATTGGTAAAAGATATGGCCATTGCAAGCGCGTAAATAATAATGAAATGAATGTATGGTAAATTAAATAATTTTTTTTAAAAAGATATAAGGAATGACGTTACATGTGTATTGTTCTCCAACAAATACACCAAGGGTTTTGTATCTTTTTATTGGAATATTGTTGGTATCCTGTGCATAAGATAATAGAGTAATTCTATTACTAGCAACAATTACATTAAGTAAAAAGTGGTTGATATAAGACAATGGACGTCATTTTTCATTTTTTTAATTAACAACGCCAATCTACTATCAATCACTTTTTACTTAATGTGGTTGTTACTAGTTAATGGCCACGACCATGAACACATTTATACATTTTAAATGTAATAATTAAATATTATTTAGTAATTAATAAATTATTATTTAAAATAAAATTATTAATTTTTTAGTTAGTATTATTATTAATTAAATAATTTATTAAAAATAATAATAATAAATATATGTAATAATCTTATAAATAAATTATTAAAAAGAGTTAAATAGTAATCAATT
Organism: Picea engelmannii; assembly: GCA_009831015.1. Lineage (NCBI taxonomy): Eukaryota > Viridiplantae > Streptophyta > Pinopsida > Pinales > Pinaceae > Picea > Picea engelmannii. The sequence goes on from ML785380.1 coordinate 194,587, forward strand.
AAAAATAAGAATTTAATAATAATCAATTAATAATTATTTATTTATAATTATTAAATAATAACAAATTATTATTTAATTAATTAAAAATTAGAAATGAATATTTATTAATTAATAATAATTAAATAATTAATTATCAATAATACAATAAATATTAAATAACAATTATTTATAAAATAGAAAATAATATAGCATAAATAAAATAAGTTAAAACAAAATAAATACATTATTAAAATAATATATTAATAATCGAAATATTAATTTATAGATTATAAATAAATTTAGCAAAACTAAAATAGTAAATAACAAAGATATTAATAAAATTAATAATAATAATAAAACATTACATGTATTAATAAGAAAATAAAGAAATTCTTAAAATAATACATTAATAATGCAAAAATATAAAAATAAAGTAAGAAAACATTAATAATGTAAAAATACATTAATATATTAATTAATTAATACCTTTCTGTAATGCATAAAAAAAATATCAATATATTAATGCATAATATAATGTATTAATGTAATGCATAAAGTTAATTTAGCAAACAAAAAAGTATATTAATAAAGTAAATAATAATAATAAAAAAGTATTAAGAAAGTAATAAAAAATATTTAAAATTGCTAAAATAATACATTAAAAATGTAAACATTTATTAAGAAATTGTATTAATATTAGTATTAATACATTAAATAACGTATAATTAATATATTATATTAATACATTAAATAATGTATAATTAATGTATTATATTAAAGACTATTAATGTATTAATATATAATTAATGTATTATAATTAATATAATGATGTATGTAAATAAATGGTGTATTAATATATTAATGTATTACTTTAATGTGATTTTGACGGCTTAGATGCCCCTGAGTCGCGGTTTCTCAAGCTACAGGTTAATCGTATGCCCAACAGATCTCGTACAAATTAACAAACAATATATATATATATATATATATATATAAATTTTCTACATTATTATGTAAGGTAAAGTATTAATTAATTAAATGATAGATTAATGATGTAATGTATTAATTAATTAATACATTGATATATTATTAATTAATACATTGTTAAACTAAACATAATTAATGTATTATATGAATGTAATGATGTATGCAAATTAATGGTCTATTAATGTATTACAGTAATGTAATATATAATAATAATGTATAAATGTAATGTATAAATTAAAGTATTAATTTGCAATAGTGTGTAATGTAGAATATTAATTAATTGATAAATTAATGATGTAATGTATTAATTAATTAATTAATTGATAAATTAATGATGCAATGTATTAATTAATTAATACATTGATATATTATTAATTAATACATTGTTAAAGTAAAAATATAGTAATAAAATAATACATTAAATGCTTTAATAAATACATTACTAAAGTATTAATACAGTTATACATTAATAAAATAGTCATGCATTGACTTTAGTAATACATTATTACATTATTGTAATGTATAAATAAAGTACTAATACATTAATTTATTGTGTAACATATTTAATGTATGGTGATGTTCGAAAGCTTCTCTTAATGCTTTTCGAGCACATAAACAAAATTCTAAAGTATCACAAGTAATCACTTACCCTCTTAAGGTCCGATAGACCAATTAGGTCTTAGTGGACATTAATCATCATCATCATCATCATCATATTGAACTATTATTACATTAATAATGTATTAATACATTAATTATACATTGAATGAATGATTAATACATTATTAATATAACTCAACATTAATGATACATTAATAATGTAGTGATATATATGTAATCTATAAATTAAATTATTAATTTAAATTAGTGTATAAAATACCATATTAAATGATTGATACATTAATAATTTAATGTATTAATTAATTTATACAATAATACATTTTTAATTTATACATTGCTAATATATTAATGCAGTAATAAAGTAGCAATATATTAATACATTAACACTACATTATCACATTATTATAATGTATAAATTAAAGTATTAATGCATTATGCATAATGTAACATATTAAAGTATTAATACATTAAGAATGTAATTTATTAATTAATCAATACATTAATAAGTTATTAGCTAATACATTTTTGAAGTATTAATACACTAATAAAGTAATAATATATTAATACATACATTATTAAATTATTAATACATTATTAAATTATTAATACATTAAATAATTAATAAAGTGATGAAGTGGTACATTAATAATACTTTAATAAAGTAGTAATACATTGATTTTTAATATATTAATAATGTATTAATACAATAATAACACATTATTACATTAATGTGAAAATTAAATTGTAATGCATTAATGTATAGTGTAACATATTAAATTATTAGTACACTATAACAATAATAATACATTAATAAATGCATTTTAAAAGTATTAATACTCTAATAAATACATTATTAAAGTAGTAATACATTAATATCTTAATTGACAATGACTATGGTTGACTATGGTTGATCATGACCATGGTTTATAATGGTTGACCACAACGTTGGTTAACTTTGGTAGATGTTGGTTGGATTTGGAAAGGAAAGGTTGCTTATGGTTGATCATGGTTGTTCTTCACCATGGTTGAGTGTGGTTGACCATGACCATGATTGGCTATGGTTGGCCGGAGTTTATTATGGTTGACCATGCCCATGGCTAAACTTCATTGACCATGTGGATATGATTATAGTGGGCCATCTTGATTATGTTTAACCATAGTTTACTATGGAACTACTGCATTGCAATGTTGATCAAGTTTTGTTCGACACATTGCGACATCAGGTTTTGTTCGTCACATTGCGACATCAAATTTTATTCGTCAAATGACATCATAAGGTTATGTTTATCAAATTACGATGATGGGTTTTTGTTTCTCACATTATGGTGTTGGAATAGGTTTGTCACAGTTTGACAGTGGGTTATGTTTGTCACATTGCGACATCGAGAAATGTTCGTGTCATTGCAAAATCAGTCTATGTTTGTCACATTGGCACAGTGGGTTGTGTACATCTCATTGTGACAATGGGTTGTGTTCATCCCATTGTAACTTTTGAAAATGCCTATCACAATGCAACATCAGGATATGTGCACCACATTGCAACGTGAAGATATATTCGTTGCATTGGGATGATAGGCCCATGTTCATCACATTGATACAACAAGGCTATGTTTGTCAGATTGGGACGTCCATAAATGTCTGTCACATTGCAATGTATGCACAGGTTCGTTACCTTGTGAGGTTATTATGTTTGGTAGATTGGAACGTTACTATAATCGACATATTGCAATGTTTGGAAATATTTATCACATTTCGACTTCCGTATATTTTTGTCACATTACGACAACCATATATGTTTTTCACATTATGATGTTACTATGTTTTGTCAATAAAGGTTGCTTATGGTTGATCGTGGTTTTCCTTCACCATGGTTGAGTGTGGTTGACCATGACCATGGTTGGCTATGGTTGGTCGGAGTTTATTATGGTTGACCATGCCCATGCCTAAACTTCATTGACCATGTGGATATGATTATAGTGGGCCATCTTGATTATGTTTAACCATAGTTTACTATGGAACTACTGCATTGCAATGTTGATCAAGTTTTGTTCGACACATTGTGACATCAGGTTTTGTTCATCACATTGCGACATCAAATTTTATTCGTCAAATGAAATCATAAGGTTATGTTTATCAAATTATGATGATGGGTTTTTGTTTCTCACATTATGGTGTTGGAATAGGTTTGTCACAGTTTGATACTGGGTTATGTTTGTCACATTGCGACATCGAGAAATGTCCATGTCATTGCAAAATCAGTCTATGTTTGTCACATTGGCACAGTGGGTTGTGTACATCACATTGTGACAATGGGTTGTGTTCATCCCATTGCAACTTTTGAAAATGCCTATCACAATGCAACATCAAGATATGTGCACCACATTGCAACATGAAGATATATTCATTGCATTGGGATGATAGGCCCATGTTCATCACATTGCTACAACAAGGCTATGTTCGTCAGATTAAGACGTCCATAAATGTCTGTCACATTGCAATGTATGCATAGGTTTGTTACCTTGCGAGGTTATTATGTTTGGTAGATTGCAACGTCACTATGATCGACATATTGCAATGTTTGGAAATATTTATCACATTCGACTTCCGTATATTTTTGTCACATTACAACAACCATATATGTTTTTCACATTTTGTTGTTACTATGTTTGGTCGATCACAACATTACTATTTTCAACAGATTGCAACGTTTGGAAATGTTTCTTGCATTCTGACGTCGACATATGTGTGTCACACTAAAATGTGAAGAAATGTTCCCAATATTGTGATGATAGGGTGATGTGTGACACATTGTGACATCTGTTGATGTTCATCTCATTGCAATGACATACCTATGTTCATCAAATTGTGACGTTAGTATGTTTGGTAGATTTCAACATTACTATGTTTGTGAGATTGTGACGTTAATATGTTCATCGCATTACAACGTTATGTGTTTGTCCCTTATTGTGACGTTACTATGTTTGATAGATTGCAACATTACTATGTTTGATACATTGCGACGTTAGGAAATGTTCGTCACAATGCGACGTTAGGAAATGTTTATCACATTGCGATGTTAGGAAATGTTTGTTTTTCACATTATGATGAAGGATTTTTGTTTCTCATATTATGGTGTTGGAATAGGTTTGTCATAGTTTGAAAGTGGGTTATGTTCGTGACATTGCGACGTCGGGATATGTTTCTCTCATTTCAATATTATTTTATGTTTGTCACATTGACACACTGGGTTGCATACATCACATTGTGACGATGTGTTGTGTTCGTCCCATTGGAACATTTAGAAATGCCTATCATAATGTGATGTCATGACGTGTGCACCACATTGCAATGTGAAGATATATTCGTCGCGTTGCGATGATATACCTATGTTTGTTACATTGCGATGCCCATTTATGTTTGTCAAATTGTTATAAAATTTCTATGTTCGTCAAATTATGATGTTCGTAAATGTTCATGAGATTTCAATGTCCCTATATGTTTGTCACATTGTGATGTTACTGTGTTTGGTAGATTGCAACGTCACTATGATCGACACATTGTGACGTTTGGAAATGTTTGTCAGATTGTGACTTTCATATGTGTTCGTCACATTGCGATACCCATATATGTTTGCGACATAGCGAATTTACTATGTTTGATCGATTGCAACATTCGACATATTGCAATATTTGCAAATGTTTGTCACATTGTGACGTCAGGATATGTCTATCACATTTCAACATGAGGAAATGTTTGTCATATTACGATTGGAAAAATACTCAATTTAATTATAATTGTGAATTTTATATAAAAAAAAATGTAATAAGAATCAATTTATCTAATTATCTAGGTAGAATATCATCATTGGGGCTTCAAAATATATCCAAATGCTTATACATCAAATGCAATCAAAATTCTAAGGGGAAACTCCTAATTTGAACTCTATCCATTGTAATCAAATGTAATCAAAATTTTAAGAGGATGAAATGTGGAAATTTCAAAGGATGACCTTAGTTATAGTCACAATTCATTGAAAAGATGTTTGCTAATTTAAATAAGAACATTTTATAAAGGATGTTTGTACACGTGAAAACATTTAATAGATGTGAAAAATGTGAGATGGGAAAAAAATGGCTAGTAAAAAAATGAGAGCCACAATATTGTCATTAAGAAAATGTCATCAAGGTCTTCCACCATAAACCCTAATATCATCATTGGGGCTTCAAAATATATCCAAATTCTTATACATCAAATGCAATCTAAATTATAAGGGGAAACTCTTAAGTTGAATTGTATCCATTATAATCAAATGTAATCAAAATTCTAAGAGAATGAAAGGAAATTTCAAAGGATGACCTTAGTTATAGTTATAATTCATTGATAGGATGTTTGTTAAGTTAAATAAGAACATTTGATAAATTATGTTTGTAATGAGAGCCTAAATTTTAAGGGTAATATTAAATTATCTATTACTTACTTCATTAGATATAAGGTGGTGAACATAAAAGCATATTGAATTTTTCATTCTCTGTTCCTTACAATCGAAAACAACATTACATACATTTCCTCAAATTATTTTTTCATAGAAATCGTGGGCACTTCCATGTAGTGAGAGGAACACAAAGCCTTCACGAACTAAAATAATAACCATATCATTTCAAATGTCAAATCTCCAATAATCTAAATAATTAAAAGTAATACATGAAAAATTTGGGCATATCAATATGCAATGAATATTATGAGGAAACCTTGGTGTCGGGCAAGACTACATTCATCATAATATTCAAAATGATAGGTGAAGTCTACATATATGATTCAGTCTCACAAGATGTTCATTGGTTTGATTTCTTTAAGACAATAAATGTATACTTAAACACTAATCTCTGTAACTGATCTACAAAACAGCTAAAGATTTGGGATGTTGTGTTTAATTTGTGAATCGATGTGGGTGACTTGGGACAAGGAAGGACAGATCAAGTTTTTGACGCAAATGAATATGCCAATGGTACCATAGACGATCCAACAAAGATCGGTATTAGTTCACCGTTTACCAACAAATTCTGTGTGTGCCTGGTGATTATTAAGTCTGCATTTATCAAGTTCGGACCCTGTAGGCTGACCAGAAACATCGTCAGGAGAGCAATCAAGCCCTCAAATGAATAAACCCTTAATATAGTGGTGATTTTAGAAACCGGATCCCACACCAAAAAGAGAAAAATAGTGATATGAGGTTCAGTGAAATCGATGGGGAAGCTTGGTAAGAATCCGGTCCCAAATGGCAATGGTAAACTCAGCGCAATGGTAAACTCAGGGCTCGGGAATTTCTACAAGTTAGAATAATGAACCCACTGAAATACGACCAGGGAAAATGGGGATTCATTGAATCGTTTAAAAATAGTGGAATTGTTGTTACCTTCGACTTGGGGATCTCTACAAAGCATTGATGCAAGGGTGGTTTTTCCGCTCCCACCCATCCTTGTTATTCCAACGATATTAACATCACTCTCCATGAAAATTTGTTTGACATCAATGATAGGCTTATCCAAACCCTCAAGCTTTTTTGGCATATCCAGGATTTGGGAGTTGAAGCTGTTGGACTGTCGAGCGGCTGTAGCTCTATGTATCCCATCAACGGGGGTCTGAAATAGCTGAGTCAGGTTGATTTTTTGAAGGATGAGACATTCCATTAGTTCGAATCACTGGCCAAGATTCCTGAAAGCCAGCTAAAAATGAAACGTGCGGACAACTGAGGAATGAGCCATATCATTTGTTGCTTCTGTAGTGGGTGCCTCTTCTTCCTCTTTTACTGCTACCTTTGTTCGGTCAGATGTACCCTAATCTTATGTTTTGACTGGATATGGAACTATTGGATCATTCATTGGTTTCGGGTTTCACTCTTTATATCGATCTAGTGGTTATGGATTTGCTCGCCCCCTGGCTGCCATCAACCGGATCTGCCAGCAGAAAAATGAAACGTGCGGACAACTGAGGAAAGAATGAAATGCCAGGACAACTAAGGAAATCTGAATGTGGTAATTCCAAAGGTTAATCATTTAAACGCGGCAATCATATAATGTTACAATAATTTCTTAATATGATTAGGTAAATGTTAAAAATTAAACAGGTTAACGGACGCATTTAAAAATACAAGGAAGTTACCAAGACTAAATCACATTCATTGATTTGGAAGGACGACAAAGAATATACCAACATCTTCAATTTCCAACCCTAAGACTGAAATTTATGATTAAAAGATTGATTAATCCACTGATTCCAATAGGGGGACGCCTATCGGCGTAATTAAAAAGAATAATAGTTGAAGTTGTGATTATGTAAAAGAAAAACAAGTTCATGGGCTAGCTAGTTCTCTTACCATTCGATGAACCTGTGATGGAAAGGCTTGGCGACATGTCCAGCCTATCAAAATCCTTTACCCATTGATTAATTACAAGATGTGGTAATTCTAACTCTGCATCAATATCAACAAAAGATACGTTTAGAATGAAATATGAAACAAAGTTGGAATAAAACAAGATGTAATTGTAAGCTTAATCACCACTATTATTATTATAACTCAAACTTTGAAGCAAAATGACCCTCATACTGAATATTTTTCAAAACTACGAATGGAACCATAGATGAAATTCGTAGAGGGAAAGAAGCAGAGCTAAGCTCAACGCTTTGCCTTTGAAATGAACTCATGAGGAAGAGAGTAGGGTAAGCACAAAAAATCAGGTCGATTTAGTAGAAGTACAATTATCGCTAAGGTGGTAGGTGAAATTAATGGTGCCAAATAGAGTGAATCCAAACTAGAGATAGCATTAGACTTGCATTTAATGGCATCTGTGGTTAAATATTTTGTTGGCATACCCATACCACGCAAGAATAACTAGTGATTATGTGGATACAACACGAAGCCAATTAAGGATGAGTTGTATGCCATTAACCTACAATGATGAATGCAAATTTGATCGTGTGAAGTGTGGTTTTATCCACCTCATCCAATTCTTAAATAGAGTTGTTGAATTCATTACCATTTTGTAGTGGAAAATCGACGAAGGGATTGGATCACGGAACAATGTAGATTCAATGGGATTGGAATCCTATGAGTGTTGTACTTATTTAATCCATACAGGTAAGTATAGGATATCAGAGAGATAGTGTAACATCCCCACTATAATCCCCGGTTTAATTAATGCTTGTGTAGATATAATCTGTGTCTACGACCAAAGTGATGTAATATGCAAATTGTATTTCTATGCTTTCACAATAAAATGTGATTCCAAATGCTAAGGGGGCATGGACAAGAGATGGGGGATGAATTAATCCACAAGAGACGAGAGTGTCTAGGATAATGGCCAAGAGGGGCCAAGGGGGGAATTACCCATGTATATTAATTAAACCCATTTTTTCTAAATTTTCTATTTGTATATGAACCTTCCCTTTTTTGATTGAGTGTTCCCAAAACCAATCTTTGAATACATGTAAGAGGGTGGCTATGAGTGGTCACATCCCAAAGTTATTGGGAACATGGGGGTTGAGTACAATCATCTTGGGGAAGTTTGTGAGTCAAGAAAGCAATCCAAAGGAGAGGAAATTTGCATGGGTTGGGACAACAATTTTACGCATTGTATTTTTGTGCATGAGCAGTAAGTAGAGAGAAAGAAGGAGAGCTTGGAGCTGGTGCAGCCATGGAGGTAAAAATATAGATCAAGTTGGAGTGTAATTGAAGAAAATTGGAGATGGAAAAATAAGATCCAGGATGTTAGGCCTTAAGAGTGAACTCATGTGTGAGTTGCACTAAAACAACAATTGTTTGTTATTGGTTTGATGATAGTTTTCCTAGCAACAATTTTCCTTGAGTTCCTAGCTAAGATATTCCTTGTTTCCTATGCCAGAAAGACCCTAATAAATGAATAGGATGCCTAAGGGACTAAGATAAGTGAAGGGGAACATTCCTTGGATTGGGTAGCTTAAGAGGAAGAGAGATAGTGGAAAATAAAAATAGTGGTAGGATAATATCACTTGGGTTGAGAGTTTTATGAGTTGTGAGTGGATTGTGAGAGACCACCCTCTTTTGTGGATTGCTAGCCTCAGGTGTGACTGACTATTGTGATTTGGAACGTCCATACCAAGCAGATGGTTGCACAAATGTTTTTATAGTATAAGTGTTTTATCTGATTGTTGTGCAAATTTATATCTTTATTTTTGTGCATCAAGTCTCTGTAAATGAGAATGATTTATATGTTGTTGTAATAATTTCTTTAGCTGCATTTCATCTTGATTATCAACATGATGTAGATTTTTCCTTTTTATGGTTGGAGATAGTAGCTAAATGTTTTCTATTTCATAGATGTAAGCTACAGGAAATGAGTTGACTGTAAATGAATTAAATTAGTTAACAAAAAATGTGTTTGTATGTATATTTTGAACCATAATGTCCCTCTGTTTGGCTGGGGGACATTTCATTATGGTATCAGAGCTTTTGGTTCAAACATCAGGCTTGTACGGGCTCAAACCAAAGTGAATTGGTGAAATTCATTGTTGCAGATTTTGTCTGTGACCGATTTGGGGAAAAATAGAGAATTTAGAGAGAAATCCCCAAATCCATGGGAAAAATCCAATTTCAAATGACTTGAGATGGTTTAACAAGGTTAATGGAGTAGAGCGGTGAAGGTGCACATCAAAATTCAACCTGGAATGGTCAAAATTTTAGTTTTAATGGTCATGTGTAGAGTTACAAGAATTTTTTAGAATCAAAAACTGAGATCATGCTTGATCTCGTGATTGATGGTTGTGATTCACTATGATAAATTTAACAATTCATAAGGATTCAACCATTTGAAAGGTTGATGAGATCAATGACCAAGATTAAATTGGGGTTTGTGAAAGGGATCAGATCGACGGTCCAAATCAATCGAAGAAAATTCAAAGTTTTTCTAAGTGTTAAAATGCACCAAGAGAAATTGTCGATGGTCGAAATGATGAAGACTTTGGGTCGACCATAAGAAATATTTGACCTCCGATGGCCGACGGTCGGCCGCATCTGATGAAGTATTTTCAATTTCCACCGAACATCATTGATGGCCAATAGGTCAATAGTTGGGGGTCGACCAATTTTGGCGAAATGTTTGAATCAAGCAAGAGAAGTTGTCGATGGTTGATGTGTCGATGGTTTGGCATCGTCAAAAGTCGGCGAGGTTTCTGGGTTTTCCAAGAGAATCGAATGATGACCGATGGGGAAAAAGGATGATGGCTTCATCATCCATGTGTCATGCCATGTCATCATCAAGGTTTCATGCCATGTCACCCAATTTGACACCTCAGATGACATGTCATGCCACATCAACATCCACATGTCATGCCACATTAGCATTTTCTACGTCAACCAACAAAAGTGGCCAATGGACGATGGTCAAATCGACCGATTTGGGAAAGTGTATTTGACAACCATCAAGGATCATTGATAATCGATGGGCCAATGGTTGGGCATCGGACAAATTTTTTGAGAGTTCCATTCGCAAACAAATATTTCCGATCATTGATGGCCGAAGGCTGGGTCGGCCGGTTTGGTGTTGTGTGCAAGTCGGTCATTGGGGAGTTGGGTTGATGACCAATGGTTGGGTCGACATTTTGGGGAGGTATTATGCATGCCAAAGGAGAATTTTGATCATCAATGGGCAATAGAGAGTATATCACTGACCTATATTTCTTCCGACCTGAAATCAATGGTGCATATTGCACATAGGCAAAATTGTTCCAGAGTTTTAAAATTGTTAGTCAGTCCCAAAGTCTGGAAACATTTTCTTATTTTGTTAATAACTAGAACAAATTAAAACGGATTTGGATGAAACTTATGGGTTTTTACCATAGAGGGGAGGCCTACAAAAGAACCGGAGAGGGCTCTTGTCCAATTCTTCTTGTATTTTGAAGAAATTTCAAAATAGTGGTTTTTAAAGATTTGGGTCCAGATCATTGAAAAAAGTCTATATTAAGACCGAACTCTTTGGGAGAGTCCAAAAATTAGGCACAAAAAAAACCCATGAAGGAACTGAATAAATCCTATGGGGATTAGAATGGGGACATTGAAATAGGACAAAATCCACTATTACGGGCCACTCTTTGGGGATTGTTGAGATTTTTAGTGAAGGAAAAGTGACACTAGATCATAAAAATGAAAATTTTTATTTAGTGAACTTTTTATACATTCATCAATACAAACAACTTTGGTTTAGTGAATTTTTTCCAGAAATGCACAGATTGAGAGATAACCATTTCTGCTAAAAATTAAGTCTAGAAAAATGAGTGAAAAAGGACAAAGTTGTAGATTCCAGATTGCTTTAGTTATGGAAGATGATCAAGGCTATTACATCCATGAGGAAGAGATCATAGGTCTTCATTTCATCATGGGGAATGTTGAGACAAATTCAAATGGAAGAAGAGATAGGCAAGAGCATATCACTATGAGAAGAATGCATAGGGACGTGCAGAGCTATAAGGATGATAATGAAAGGATTATGAAGGCTTAGGAAGAGATACTTCATAGCTTAAACCCGTTGCATAAGAAAGTTAACAAATATCATGGCACAAAGCAAGCAGCTAGTGTTAAACAATTATGAACATCTAGATCCCATAGCAAAAGGGATGATCTTGAAAATGATAGGAAGTTGAGAATCTTGCACAGGAGCTATCATTCTCCAAGGCAATCCACTAGAATAATTCATGCAAGTTCAAGGCCAGGGAGCAGCCCAAGTGTGTCTCCTGCTCAGAGGAAAAGAATAAGGCCTGAGGAATACATATTGCAAGGTGAACTCGAGAAAATCAAGCCACCTACTTTAAATGGTGAAAAACAGAAGGACTAAGAGGTTGAGGCCTACCTGTTGGAAGTGAAGAAATATTTCCAGATGCATGACTACCCCTCTCGGGTAGAAGCTAGAATTTCCACCTACCACTTGGAAGGAAAGGAAACCATGTGGTGGGATCAACTTAAGAAAAACAAAAACAATGATGAGAAGAGGATCTCATGGAGGTAGTTCAAAGGATATTTTGAAGAGAAATATTTTTCCGAGCATTATTATGAAAGAAAAATGAAATATTTCTTTGAACTCAAGTTGGGAACCATGACAATGGAGGAATATGAGAAGCAGTTATTTGAATTGTTGAATTATGTTGACATCATCAGGGATGATAAATTCAAAATCCAAAGGTTTCTAAGAGGGTTACCCTCCTTCTATAGTGACAAGATTCAATATGACAACCCCAATACCTTGGAGGAAACCATAAGGAGAGAAAGACACCTTTATGAGCAAAGAAAAGCAAGGCCATTTTTCCAAAAGGTCTGGCATGATAATATTGTTAAGGAAAAGGTATGGGACACCTTACTCAATCATTTTCAGATATTTCTTGGCTAGGACAAGATAGTTGGGAATGTCACCCGGAATATATAGCCTAAAAAACATTCACTCAATCTGTAAGTACTAATTACAAGGATTAAGGCTAGTTTTATGATTTATATATGTTGCAATGTAAAAATCAAATTTATACAAAGCCACTGGAATGTATACAGATTTTACAATAAAGTAAACATGGAGACCAAAAGTGAAAAGAGGAACCAAGTCATGAAAACACATGTATGAGAGAGAACAATAATCTGATTTTATTTCATTCTGAGATACCAAAAGTGTATCTCTCTTTACAAACCCCTACGAGGGTATAGACCAAAGTCAAATTTATAGATCTTCAATGGAAACCATACAAAAAGACTCTGACAGTAAAATAAAACTGAAATCGGTGATCTGGATCAGCTTACCACAAACTGCTGCCATTTTGACTCTACAAGATATTCTTTATCAACCATGAAAATTAATTCAAAAAAATACAAGAATACATAGACTATCAAGGATGAATCAACACCTCTATAACAAGAGGCTGGAAAGTAAGATTCAATGTTGAACCTTGCTGCCTACAATAAGACCTTGTTGTCAACAAGAGGATTAGACTTTTGAGTAAACTCATAAATGAAAGAAAATTGAACTTATCGCATTTAACTAAAGAGTAAACCATAGTATTGTCTTTATCCTTCTATTCTTCACTATTCTCCTCATCCAATTGAGGATTTATTCTTTCCCAATCAGTTGAAGTAGTTCAACTACTTTCTTTAGTTAAGTTAAATTAACTTAGCAAATTAGTTTAGGAGAGATAAATAATAATAATATATAAATAAAGGTATTAAGTAATAATAACTTAATAGGTGGGACCCCTTATGACTCCCATCATTTCTTCTTTTTAATCATCAAATACAAAGTACAAAAAATAATCATTTAGACCATATAACACCCTTGTAGCTCCCGTGGATATCATTTAAATTGAATATTAAATATCAACGATAATTTATATCAAATCCCAAAAAAGAATAAATCCACATTATCCACAAAATATCCAAAAATAAGGCTTGCTGTCCAAAATATGCTAAAAACCCTTAAACACTGTCCTCATCAATGAAAATAAAAAAAATAAGAATTTAAAAACCATATTTGTTGTTTTGCGAGGCATATTTCCTTTTCTCGCTACTGTCTCCCTTAGATTTTTCTAAAGTAGCCCATGGTTGGTTAGACCCTTGGGGCTCTATCATACTGATTACATGGGAGAAGTCATATTTTAAGTGGAGGCGTGAAGACACATATTTAGAGGACTTAGTGGATGGACTAGAGGGGGAGGTCATTTCTTTTTCCTTATCTAGCACATGTTGCGGGATGTCAATTTTCAATCTCTTGCTGGAATTTGAAGATTGCACTAATGAAACAATGTAGGTAACTTGTGCATTATGATTGACTGGAGGTGATGGTGGAAGTAATGGAAGTGAGACAATGGGCCAACCATTGCGATGATACGCATGATGATTGACAATTTCTTGACAACTGTCATTTGTAGGATGTTCAGGTTACATAGACACGTGTGGGGGAATGGGGATATAAGGAAAAATCTGAGGCTCCTGGAAAGGGGGCCTCCCTGGTCAAGGGTGAAAAATCCCATGGCCAACCCAATTAAAGTTAAAAGAACCCATATTGAAACAACTGGTTTAATTCTTGCAGGTCAACGTCAAAATCAATAGAAAATCTAGGCCTTATATGGCCTCAATTCCAATTTCCGTCACCTCTATTATTTCGACCGTTGTTGCCTCTACTGAAAAAACTCATCTCGTAGCAACAATTTGTCATTCATGAAGTCCTTAATAAACCATACATTAAACTCTACTTACATAAATCAACAGTTAGCTCTATAATTTACTACGAGACACATGAAATCCATCCATAACATATCATTTATTAATTTCCATGTGAACAGGGAATTGATAGGGTTCATGGGAAATATGGAGGGCTTGTATTTAGCGAAAACTTATATCATGGAGGGGAATTAATATATGAATATTGTTAAAACAATCAATAAAACAATTAACTTTGTATCTAAACAAATCCAAAACATCAGTCATCAACCCTTCCCATATCCACTTCCTTTTATTTCCACACATACTCCTTTTCAAAATAAATATCACATAACAGGGGATCATGAAGGGGTTGTATTTAGCGAAAAAATTGTAGAATTGGGGGGGGAGGGGTATTATCATTGATATTGTTCAAATGATACATCAACCATGCCATATCAATTTGCAATCAAACTTTTTTACTGTTCAAAAATTTAAAGTTTAAACAATACTTATTTTCCAAAAACAAACAACCCAAAACTAGTGCTTTCTTCACAAAACTACTCACTTGCCTTTGAAACTGTATTACATAGTAACCAATTGCCCAGAAATAAAAATAAACATAATAAAAATACCTCATGTACATAACATAATTGAAAAATGAACAACATCATAATCACTACAACCGATACAACAAGTAGTCTTTGAGTGAGAAGGCTATAACCCATAATGTCAACATCAACAAAGTTCTTAAAACCCACAGGTCCTGCGAAGTGCCTCAAAACAAATCCTTGTATATAACCATAATTTTAATCGAACCACAGTTCATCAAACTTTCTCATCCTATTTCATTCCGGTTCATAGACTTCATTCGAGCATCATATAACTTATACACATAAGATTTTTATAATTACAGTAAAACATGGCAAGTTTAGATTATAACAATAATTCGTACATTGCTATCGACCTCATAAACTTCATCTGGAAAGACTGTAACTTCAAGCAAATAAGTCATTCCAACACTTCCTCCATACTTTCATAGTAGGTGACCAATCAAAACTTGCATCCAAACAAAAGAGCATGAACAATGATTTCATTAAATTATGGGTAAAGCAACACCTTCATGATAATGCATGGGGTTCAATGCAACAATGGATAGTAGGTAACAGAAGAAAGGGTTGACAACCTGAGGGTTTGGCCAGAAAAGAGCATGAAAGTTTACTCCCATCACAATATTCCACATTAATACTCACAGAGTTGGGACTATTGCGCAGGCGTATTAGCCACAAAGATGAACAATCTTGATATATAGGCAGAATGTCCACAAAACCCACAGGTAAGAGGCAAAGAGAACCCATTTTTGGATAGGAAAGAAAACCCAAAACAAGGATCCATAGGTAAAGTATCCCCAACCACATTTCTTTTCATAGAAAAAATGCGAACAACTACACCAGTAAAAGACACCCATGACTCTTTTATTGCCAATGGTCTCAAAACAACCACCACAGGAAACAAAAACATGAAAATCAACCAACACATAACCTGAATTAATTATAACATCTTTGGAAATACACAGACTATGAGAAAACAAGAGCCAACTATTGACTTAAAGAGTAGAGCAAATGTTCATGGATAGAAAAGAAAGAAAACTCCATACTTGTGTAAAATGTTGCTTAAGGAGAAAAGACCATCTTGTATACCTCCTCCACGACCAAGCAACGCGGAGCAACAACAACCAACATAGAAAAATGCAATAATGAATAGGGTGGCAGGCTCGAGGTGAGTTTGAGTGACATGCATTTACTACACATCGCTTCTCCCTTCACACTTGCATTCATGGCTAGTATGAGCAGACCCACTATAGAATTCATCACTGTTTAGCATTCAAATCGATTAATGCAGCCAAATATACTAAAGTTTCCATATATCCCAATTTTGCAAATGCACCAACCCTTTCCACTATCCCCATTTCACATATAAAAATTTACTAGGGATACAACCAACCTTGCAATTAAACCAATGCGCACAACAATTGTAGCAAGGGTCAAGGTGATCACCCATATAAACCATATACAATATCAAAATTAAAACTGGAGTGTAAATCCTTTAGCAACATAATCATACTTTGCAAGAGATAATCAAGATAACATCATTCCTTGTTTTAATTTCCTTGTCCACAACATCTTATCATAAGAATTTTAGCCACGATTCGAAGCAAATGAGTTGTAGAGTTTGTGTCGCAACCAAGGCATAGGAAAATGAAATATAAGTGTCTCTTCTTCATCATAGCCACATAAGTCATACAACGGGTCCCACCTACTAGTATATTATTAAATATAATTAAATAATAAGGCTTGGCAACCATTTGCAAGCATGGTACCCTACGTTGCGATTTTGAGTGTCAACAAAGATGAAAGGGAAAAAGGATCAAAGGAAGAAAGGTTTTAGGCCATCTTTTCTCAGAAATAAATCCCAAGCAAATCAACAAGGCCAGGCAACCCAAAATGAACAAAAGAATGTAGATTCATTTGGGAAAAGGCCAAGAAAATAACTTGTTCAATGTTGTGGATGTGAGGGAAATCACTTATATAGGTACTTCCCTCAGAAAAGAGAAAGAATGAGGATTTTCCACAACATTCAGGAGGCTTAAAAAATGAAAGACATGGGAGGAAGCATGCCAATGATTTTTGCAACCTTGGACAACAAGCAGGCAAAGTATCAATGCCCCATGATCAAAGTGGAAGGTAATATTGATAACCAACCCATAGAAATTTTGGCTGATTATGGAGCTATCCATAGTTACATAAATTCTAAAATTGTTGAAAGATTTCACTTGTAAATAAGTAAGAATAAGAAATATTGGTTAGTTCTTTTATCCACAGTGCTAAGAGGAAAATCAATGAGTTGGTTAAATCGATATACATGAATGGAATTAGCACAAAGGTAGATGTACACATCATACCATTGGGTTCCTATGACTGTCTAATTGGTATGGATTGGTTGGAGAAACATCATGTTGTTCTAGACTATTACAATAATACAATCACATGTCTTGATGAGGAAGGGAAGTAAGACAAGATTAAAGACATTCCAAGAGTTGTAGTTTTTAGAGATATTTCAGCTATGCAGTTGAAGAAGATCTTCATGAAGGGATGCCATATGTTTGCAATGGATATGGAGGAGGCAACAAAAGACAAGGTGGCAAGCATTGAAGACCATCCGGTTTTGAGGGATTTTGAAGATGTTTTTGGAGAAATTATAGGATTAGCACCAAAGAGAGACATTGATTTCTCTATTGATTTGGTGTCAATAGCTTCCTGAGTGTCTAAGACACCTTACAGAATGGCCACACCAGAAATAAAAGAGTTGTCGATGCATCTTGAAGAAATTTTGAAGAAGGGGTATATACACCCAAGTGTGTCGCCTTGGGGAGCCCCCGTTATTTTTGTGAAGAAGAAGGATGGAACCTTAAGGTTGTGTATTGCTTTTAGGAATCTTAATAAGGTTACCATAAAGAATAAGTATCCTTTGTCAAGAATTGATGATTTGTTTGATCAATTGAAGGGTGCAAGGATCTTTTCCAAGATTTTCTTGAGATCAGGCTATCATCAAGTAAGGATAAAGGAAGAAGACATCAACGAGACGACATTCCAAACAATATATGGGCATTATGAATTCAAGATAGTGCCATTTGGGATATCAAATGCCCCAACATTTTTATTTGTTTAATGAATGGAGTGTTCAGGGAGAACTTGGACAAGATTGTAATTGTGTTCCTAGATGATATCCATTTCTACTCTAAATTAGAAGAGGAACATGAGAAACATTTAAGAATGGTGTTGCAAGTTTTAAGAGAGCATATATTGTATGCTAAGCTAAGTGCATGTTTTATCAAAATAATATTCACTACTTGGGGAATATAATATCAACAAATGGGATATAAGTTGATACTGAGAAGATAGAGGCCATTAGAGGATGGTCGATGCTAAAGAATTTCACAGACGTCAGATCATTCTTGGGTCTTGCTAGTTATTACCGAATATTCATAAAAGGGTTCTCAAGGATTGAAAGTCCAATCACTTCTTTGAAAACTAAGGGAGTGAAGTTTGAATGGACTCCCAAGTGTGAAGAGATTTTTCAATAGTTGAAGGGAATATTTGTTGGATTGATGAAAGGGGGGGTGAATCAGTAATAGTGAAATTATAATCCTTTTTATCCAAATTGATCCAAGTGTTATATCAATGTAGTATTATTATCCAATAATGAGCAATAAAAAATGAACAATCACACACATACACAGTACACCAATGTTTTACCTAGAAACCCAAATCGGGAGAAAACCACATAATTCTTTTTCTTATATGTCTTGAAGAATTACATTCATTGGAAGCATCAACTTCCTTTACTTTCCAACTGGAATTGGAAGGAGGCTCCAACCCCCTAGTTTCTCAAGATAGAACCTGAGGGAAGCTCTAACTCCCCAATTCTCTGGCTACTACTAGAAGGAGGTTACAACCCCCTATGTTCTCTGGCTACAACCGAAAGGTGGCTACAACCACCTATCCTTGCCCCGTCCTGCCACTCTGAAGTAGAAGTAGATTGATGGAACCGCTGTCAACCTTTCACTGTGAGATATACTATTGTACAACTGTATCAACCTGTACCACTGAACTGTATCCAACCTGTACAACTTCCCTGTAATCAATCTGTACCTGAATTGAACATGTATCCACAAAAATACAACAGATACATGACCCATAGTGTTGCAGCCCGCGTATGTATGTGACCTATCTTCTATGCAGCCTGCGTATGCCTTATGAAACTAGGGTTTCCTTTCACTTGAAAACTTATGACCCTATGTAACTTCTTTCACATAGATCTGTAACCTATCACTGTATCCAGACTGCAACTGTACCCTGTGCATGCATCCTCATACATAACCTCTACTCAAGCCATGTATGTCTCTCTCTAGTCATGTGCCATATAAGTATGTGTAATCATGAACAAGTATAATGTTCCTCACATGATCTTAGTCATCAACCCCTTTATGATATTGAACTTCTCAATACATCAACAAATACAAGATCTCAACCATGTACCATAAAAACTCTTAGCCATATGCCAAGAAATACAAGATGTGCTTCAACAAGAAGTATCAATGATAAATATAAAAACACTGTATTTCTGTAGATATGACTTATACAGAAGATCCCATGCAACCCCTAGTCTCTCTAGGGAGAGTCCTCAAATCTCCATTAGCATTCCTCATGCATACATCAAAATCCAACTATTCATAGAATTAAGACATACCTTTTGAACCAATGGATGGATTTGATGTATCTGAGCACTCTAGATCTTCCTGGGATCTTGATCTCAGAATCTAGAACCTCTGCACCTTCATATTTTCAAGTTTCATGGTTTTATCAACATGTACTCACCCTATACATAGTTATCTCATGTACATACTCACCCTATACACAACCATCCCGCGTACATACACACCCTATACACAGACAACCCGCGTATGCCTCAGAAAATAGGGTTTTCTGTGAATCCGAGAATTTTTCCATCAACCCTTCATGCTACCTTAGAAGTTCGCCGCTTCAGATGTATCCACAAGTATTTACAAGAATCTTTACAAAAGAAAATAGATATACAATATGTACAAGTGTTTATGTGACGTTCCACATAACATCGGAAATGACATGACATGCACTATCTATCTAGGATAGTTTCCCTAACAAATTCACTGTCCTTCAACTCATTATTCCAGAATTAAGCATGGGTTCTCTTACTCTGCAAAGCATCTTCTTGTGAGGAATTTCACCATAGGGGGACCACTTTGGATTTCATCCATAATTACTTCTTATCAACCATGACGAGACAATAATGAGTCATATTTACATCAAACAATATTGGGTCCATGAGCCAAACCTTTGTGTTGCAGGGATTTCTTCAAGGGTTGACATCAATGACAACCAACCTTAATCAACAATCTCCTACTTTGGCATTGATGGCAACACTCTGATGCAATATTGAAATCATATCACTCATGCTCCCCCTGGAACCATGCCTCTTTCCTCTACATCTGATAAATTTGCTCCCCCTGGAACCATGCCTTTGTCCTATGTATCTGATAAATATCTCCCCCTTTGTCATCAATGGGAAAGGTATTTTTCCATCCGAGGCTTCTCCCCCTGACTGAACTGTCCTCTTAATTTTCTTCCTCATTTAAATCTAAGACATATAATATAAGCATTCAAAAATTATTCAAAAACCATTAATTTTGGAGTAGAAATAACTCCAAGTCTTTGGCGAAGATATTCAAAGGCTTCTCGTGGAAGTGGTTTTGTAAATATATCTGCCACTTGTTCTTTTGTGCCCACATACTCAACTCTGATATTATTTTTTGCAAGTTGCTCCCATAGAAAATGGTACTTAATTGGAATGTTCTTCATCTTGGAGTGCATCACCAGGTTTTTCAAGATACTGATGGCGCTTGTATTATCAAAATAGATAGGATTGGGATCATCATACTCAACCTGTATATCTGTCATAGTTTATTTCATCCAAAGAACCTGTGTACAACATGATGTTTCTGCAATATATTCTTCCTCAGCTGTAGATAAAGATACTGGTGATTGTTTCTTGCTTAGCCATGATACTAAACACTCACCCAAGTAGAACGTTGCTCCACTGGTGCTTCGTCGGTCATCAATACAACCTGCCCAATCTACATCTGTGTAGGCAATAAGTGATAGATCCTTTCCTTTTGGATACCATAATCCAAACTCTTCTATTCCTTTGAGATATCTGAAAATCCTCTTCGCTCCTAATACATGTGATTCCTTCGGTGCTGCTTGAAATCATGCCACTTGTCCAACTGCCTACATTACATCTGGTTTGGATATTGTCACATATAGTAGGTTGCCAATCATTGACCTGTATTGCCTCTGATCTATAGACTTTGAATCATCATATTTTCTCAACTTGCAACTAGTTTGCATGGGAGTGATAACTGGTTTGCATGGGAGTGATAACTCGTTTTCAATCTTCCATTCCGAACTTATTTAGCATTTCTATGATATAATTGGTTTGAGAAATAAAAATTTCTTGGTTTCTTTGACGTATCTGAAGTCCCAAAAATAAGGATAGTTCTCCAAATAGCGACATTTCAAATTCATTTTGCATATCTTTTGCAAAGTTATGGCTTAACCTATCATAATCACTACCAAAAATAATATCATCAACATAAACTTCAATTAATAAAATATTACCTTGACTTACCTGGATGTAGAGATTGTTGTCTGCAGTTCCTTTTCTGAACCCTGCCTGCTGCAGATACTTATCCAGTTTAGAGTACCATGCTCTAGGACCCTGTTTTAGACCATACATGGCCTTCTTTAATTTACGCACATAATCGGTGTTCTCTGACAACTGAAATCCTTTTGGTTTTTCAATGTAGGCTTCTTCTTCAAGTTCCCCATTCAAAAAATATGATTTTACGTCCATCTAATATACTTTAACATTTTTAGAGCATGCATAAGTTAAAAGCAAACAGATTGCTTCCATTCTGACAACTGGGGCAAATGTCTCTTCAAAGTCAATTCCTTCAATCTGTGCATATCCTTCACATACCAATATATCTTTGTTCCTTGTAACCTGTCCATATTCATTCACTTTATTCCTAAATACCCATTTTGTATCGATCACATTCTTATTCTTTGGTCTTGGAACCAATTCTCAAGTGTCATTTTTCTCTATTTGATCCAATTCTTCATCCATGGCCTTATTCCAAAATTCATCCTTGTTGGCTTCTTCATAACAATTTGGTTCAATTATGGATAAGAGTGCCAGGTGTGTTTGTTCTGGTGAATGTATTTTTCTTCTAGTCTCAACTCTTGCATCTTTGTTCCTGATAATTTGATCTGAATGATGATTCTTCTGTACTCGTTTACTGGGTGTCTTTGGAGACACTTGTTGAACATTCTCTTATGGTTCTGTCAGATTATCTTCATCTTCCTCTTCTACTTCTTTTTCATCTTCTTCTTTGAAAAGTTGTTCCATTGATTTGTTTTCTTCTTTCTTTGATTCTGATCTACCTGTTTCATCAATTGTTATGTTGATTCTTTCCAAAACTTTGTTTAATCTTAGATTGTAACACTTGTATGCTTTCCTTGTACTTGAGTAACCAAAATGTATTCCTTTGTCCACATGAGAAACAAACTTTCCCATTCTGCCATATTCTCTTTTGATGTAGCATTTGCTTCCAAAAAATCTTAAGTGCTTCACATTTGCTAGTCTTTCTTTCCATAGTTCGTACAGAGTTTTATTAGTGTTGTTTATGAGCATTAATCTGTTTTGAATGTGAACTGTTGTATGCACTTCCCATGTCCAAAATATATCTGTCAATTTGGAATCCATTATTATTGTTCGATCCATTTCCTGTACTATCATGTTCTTTCTTTCAACAATTCCATTCTGTTGAGGTGTCCTAGCAATGGAGAATTACCTTTTTATTCCATGAATGTTGCAACATTCCATAAATTCCTTTGAAGTGAACTCTCTTCCATTATCATATCGCAAGCATTTGATTCTTGAATCCATCTCATTTTCAACCATTTCCTTGTAGATCTTGAAGTTTTCAAAGGCTTCTGACTTGTTCTTGAGAAAGAAAACTGCAGTCATTCTTGTATAATCATCAACTAATAACATAAAGTATCTCTCACCTTTTAATCCCTTTGTTATAGTTGGTCCAACTAGATCAGTATGCACAATTTACAATGGTCTTGTTGTTGAATATTCCTTTGATTTGAACCTGGTCTTTGTTTGCTTTCCTTGTTGACAATGCTTGCATAAAGTGTTGGTTGGATTTGTGATCCGGGGCATTTTTCTGACTGCTTCTCTTTTGCTGACCCATTTTTCTGATTGATTTGTGAGCAAAGTGCATGTGACCCATTCTTCTGTGCCATAGCCAACTTTCATCTTCATTTCCTAGATAACAATTTTCATTTCCAATTTCACTTAACACATATATGTTGTTTGAATTTCTTGCAGCTGTACCGATCAATTTCCCTAAACCTTCACTTCTTATCTCACACTTTTGTGAATCAAAAGTAACTTTATGACCCTGGTCACACATTTGACTCACACTTAGAAGATTATGTTTCATATATTCTACCAGTATAACATTTTGTGCCTTTTCATTCTTGTTCCCAATTCAGACTGTGTCTTCTCTAATGATTTTGGATGAATTATCATTTCCGAAGGAGACTGATCCATTTCTTTCCTTTCGCAATGTAAGAAATTTGTCTCTATCACCTGTCATGTGTTTTCAACACCCACTGTCAACATACCAACAATGTTTCTTCTGCTTAGCTTGTAGAGCAACTGTGCATTCTTCATTGCTATATTAATCTTGCTTTCTTATCCATGTCATTTTCTGAGGTCTTTGTCTGTGACTATTGTTATTCTGTTGAGGTTCTTTAGGAGGGATTTTCATTCTGCAATCTTTCCCCATGTGTCTAAAGTTGTTACATTTGTAACATTCCACTTCAGTGCTCAAGGATTCAAACCTGTTGTAAATTCTTCTTTGTGTTTCACTAGGTCTTCTTGAATAAACCCTTTGTGTATGACTCTCAAAGTTGTTGTTGTTCCTGTTGTTAGCTCTACAATTTACAACTTTATGTCCAAAATTATTACATGCATAACATAAACCAACAAATATAGTTTGATACCTGGGAGTTGAAGATCTTCTGAAAGGAGGAGCTCTTATGAATCCTTCTTCTTCTTGAGGCCTATCTATCTGTTGTTGATTCTGAAGTTTGAATCTTTTCGGTGGATGAGTGTCCCTATAATCTTCCTTGTATGTCTTCCTGTCCCCTTTGATTGTCTCTGCATGACTTTTTGGATTTGTTTCTTGCTCTATTTTTTTGGAGATTGATCTTTTTTATGTCTGATTGTGTCCAAGTCCAGACTTGTCTAGATGAGATTTTTTACTGTTGATAATGTCATCCAAAAATTTTGAGCTATTCTGCATATTTTTCTTTTGAATATCCTTTCTTAATGTGACAATCTATGCTTCCAAGTTTCCGATGATCCTGTCCTTTTCTTCTAGTTGTTCTTTGAGTGCTTCTTCAATTCTTTTACCTTCTTCTATTTGAAATTTCAATTTTGTGATCATTTTTTATAGTTCTTGAGTGTCTTACTTTTTGTCTAATTATGCTTGTAGTTTCTTGTTCGTGTTCTTTTATCTTTTGATAACTTATATGGCACACATTAATTCTTTTCTAAAGTCAACTGCTGCCTCTTCAATTTCTTCTTTGACTTCTTCTTTGGCTTTTTCATATTCTTCTTCGGAGTCTTCTTTGTCAGAATCTTTTACTGCCATGAATATAAATCTTCCTGTCACACTATCACTGACTTCATCTTCATCTGATGATAAGATGTCTTCTTTGATGCATAAGATTTTCTTGAAATCCTTCTTTGTAGTTCTTTTGCCTTTATATGTGTGTTTGCCTTTTGAGTAACCTTCATCATTTCCCTTTTTCTTATGAGGACATTTGTTAGCAAAATGACCAATACCATCACAATTAAAACAAATTAAAGGAAGCTTACCTCTATACCTACCGTTGTTTCCATTGTTCAGTCTTTTGGCGAAGTTGGCCACTTCTTCATCATCTTTCGAGACGTCGCTGTTGCTGCTATATTATTCTTGTTTCTTTTTATTTTGCTTTCATCTTTTGGATGCTTTGAAGGTTGCTTCTTTTACGTATGGATTTTCTTGTTCATTTCTCATCTCATATGCTGTGAAGATTCCATGCAGTTCGTCCATGCTTATTGAGTTTAGAACCGATCTTTCTTCTAGTGTTGATATCTTAGGGTTGAATCTCATAGAAAGAGATGTTAGTACCTTTTGCACAATTATAGATTCTTCGATTTCTTCTCCCAATCCTATGATTGCATTCATTGTTTCATTGAATCGTAAGAAGTAAGCTGTGATATCTTCATCTTCCTTCATTTTTAGTTGTTCAAACTGACCTTTGTAAGTTTGAATCTTTGCTTCTTTGACTTTTGAATCTCCTTCAGAAATATTTCGAAGCTTGTCCCAAATCTCTTTAGCAGATTTACAATGTACAACTTTGGTGAATATCGTATCACTGAGACCATTCAAAAGTGCATTTTTGGCTTTGGAATTATTCTCACCAAGTTTCACTGCTTTGTCATTTGTTGGTGGAACTGTTGGTGTTGTGTATCCATCTACAATTGATTGCCAAAATTGAAATCCCTGTGCCTGTATATTTGTCTTCATCCTTATACTCTAAAAAGAATACTTATGTTCATCAAACTATGGTATTCCATTTTTATACGAGTTGGTACTCTCCATGATCTACCTTTCAGTGGTTAAACTGATTTCTGAAGGAACCTGCTCTGATACCAATTGTTGGATTGCTGAGAGGGGGGGTGAATCAATAATAGTGAAATTATAATTCTTTTTATCCAAATTGATCCAAGTGTTATATCAATGTAGTATTATTATACAATAATGAGCAATAAGAAATGGACAATCACACACATACACAGTACACCAGTGTTTTACATGGAAACCCATATCGGGAGAAAACCATAGAATGCTTTTTCTTATATGTCTTGAAGAACTACATTCATTGGAAGCACCAAATTCCTTTGTTTTCCAGCTGCAATTGGAATGAGGCTCTAACCCCCTAGTTTCTCAGGCTACAACCTGAGGG
Organism: Picea engelmannii; assembly: GCA_009831015.1. NCBI lineage: Eukaryota > Viridiplantae > Streptophyta > Pinopsida > Pinales > Pinaceae > Picea > Picea engelmannii. The sequence continues at coordinate 221,125 of ML785380.1, forward strand.
AAGCACCAACTCCCCAATTCTTTAGATACTACCAGAAGGAGGGTACAACCCCCTATGTTCTCCGGCTACAACTAGAAGGTGGCTACAACTACCTGACCTTGACCCGTCTTGCCACCCTGAAGTAGAAGTAGAATGATGGAACCACTCTCAACTTGTCACTGTGAGATATACTTCTGTACAATTGTATGAACTTGTACAACTGATCTGTATCCAATCTATACAATTGCCATGTAATCAATGTGTACTTGAATTGGACATGTATCCACAAAAATACAATAGATGCACGACCTGTATTGTTGCAACCTGTGTATGAATGCACCCTATCTGCTATGCAGCCATTGTATGCATTCTGAAACTAGGGTTTCCTTTCACTTGAAAACTTCTAACCCTCTGTAACTTCTTTCACATAGATCTGTAACTTGTCATTGTATCCAGACTATAACTGTACCCTGTGCATGCATCCTCATACATAACCTCTACTCAAGAAAGGTATGTCTCTCTCTATTCATGTGCCATATAAGTATGTGTAATCATGAACAAGTATAATGTCCCTCACATGATCTTAGTCATCTACCCTTTTCTGATATTCAACTTCTCAATACATCAATAAATACAATATCTCAACCATGTACCATAAAAACTCTTAGCCATATGCCAAGAAATACAAGATGTGCTTCAACAAGAAGTATCAATGATAAATATACCAATATTGTGTTTCTATAGATCTGACTTATACAAAATATCTCATGCAACCACTAGTCACTCTAGGGAGAATCCTCAAGTCTCCATTTCCATTCCTCATGCATACATCAAAATCCAACTATTCATAGAAATAAGACATACCTTTTAAACCAATGGATGGATCTAATGTATCTGAGCACTCTAGACCTTCCTGGGAGCTTGATTTCAGAATCTAGAACCTTTTCACCTTCATATTTTCAAGTTTCATGGATTTATCAACATGTACTCACCCTATACACAGTCACCCCATGTACATACTCACCCTATACACCGCCAGCCTACGTACATACGCACCCTATACACAGAAAGCCCGCGTATGCCTAAGAAAATATGGTTTTCTATGAATCCGAGAATTTCACCGTCAACCCTTCATGCTACCTCATACGTTATCCACTTCAGATGTATCCACAAGTATTTACAAGAAGCTTGACACAAGAAAATAGATATACAATATGTACAAGTGTTTGTTTAATGAGTGAGCTTTGCCTCTTATTTATATCTTCATGTAGCCTTCACTTTACTTATTTGATTGCTTCTTTATTTAAAATAATTTCTTTTGCAAAGAACTTTGACCCTTGGGGGCTTCTATAAGACTTATGAGGGGTTCTCCAACTTTGTATGGTCATAAATCTCTAACCATGAGGAGTTATGTGACATTCCACATACCACCAGAAACGCCATGACAAGCACTATCTATCTAGGATAGTTTCCCTGGCAAATTCATTGTCCTTCAACTCATTATTCCAGAATTAAGCATGGGTTCTCTTACCCCACAAAGCGTCTTCCCATGAGGGATTTCACCATAAGGGGACCACTTTGGAGTTCATCCATATTTACTTCTTATCAACCATGACGAGACAATAATGAGCCATCTTTACATCAAACAATCTTGGGTCCATTACCCAAACCTTTGTGCTGCGAGACTTTCTTCAACGGTTGACATCAATGAAAACCAATATTAATCAACAATAGAGGCCATTAGAGGATGGCCAGTGCCAAAGAATGTCACAGAGGTCATATCATTCTTGGGTCTTGCCAGTTATTACCGAATATTCATAAAAGGGTTCTCAAGGATTGCAAGTCCAATCACTTCTTTGCAAAAGAAGGGAGTGAAGTTTGAATGGACTTCCAAGTTTAAAGATAGTTTTCAACAGTTGAAGGGAATATTGACAAGTGCACCAATATTGAAGATTGCAAATCCAAATGAATATTTTTTTGTGTGCATCGATGCATGCAAGGAAGGACTCGGTGGAGTTCTCAGTCAAAGGGACCATGTGGTTTGCTATGAGTCTAAAAAATTAAAATAACATGAGAGAAATTATGGTACACATGACTTGGATTTAGCATGGATTGTACATGCATTGAAAATGTGGAGGCATTGCCTTATGGGTAAGAAATTCGAGCTAAGAAAATACCACAGTGGTTTGAAGCATTTGTTTGGACAACCAACACTAAATGCTCGATAAACTAGATGGTTGCAATTTTTGAGTGAATATTTCTTCGAAATTAAGAATATAAAGGGAAAGGAAAATCAAGTGGTTGATGCACTCAACAAGAGAGCTCATGAAGTGCATATTGCAGCCATCAACACATACATGACAAATCAAAAAGAAAAAATTATTGTAGCAGTAAATTTAGATCAGAATTATTTAAAAATAAAAGAGACATTACAACAAGACAATTTTCAGCAGAAATTTAATTCTTATGACCTGAAGAAGATGGGATTTTCATGTACAAAGACAAAGTATATGTGCCAAATTCCAATGAGATGAAAAATGCAATGTTGAAGGAGATGCATAATGTGCCATATGTCGGGCACCTGGGATATCATAAGACAATTGGAGCAGTAAGAAACGAGTACTTTTGGCTAGGAATGAAGAATAAAGTGGCTAATTACATAGCCAAATGTCTAGAATGCCAAAAAGTGAAGACAAAGCATAGACATCCAGCAGGTTTTCTACAACCATTTCCCATTCCAAAATGGAAGTGGGAAGTAGTTACAGTTGATTTTATTACTAAGTTGCCCAGAACAATGAAGTAACATGATTCCATCATGGTGGTGGTGGATAAATTGACTAAAGCAACACATTTTATTCCAGTAAAAACTACCCACAACGAAACAAATATTGTAGATATCTACATGAAATAAGTTGCTAGGCTACATGGGGTACCAAAATAAATAGTTTCATATAGATATCCAAAGTTCACATCTAATTTTTGGAAAGGTTTTGTTAAAGGGCTTTGGAACAAATTTAAATCTTAGTACAACGTATCATCCAGAGTTAGATGGGAAAACATAAAATACTAACATAATAATTGAGGACATGCTTAGAATGTATGTGATGGATCAACCATCAAAGTGGGAAGATTGTATTCATTTTGTTGATTTTTTATACAATAATGGGTATCAAAGCTCATTGAAGATGAGTCTATTTGAAGCATTGTATGGAATAAAATGTAACACTCTAGTGAGTTGGGATAATCCAACAGTCAAAGTAGTTGTTGGGCCAAAATTGTTAAAAGAAATGGAAGATCAGATGGCAAAGATAAAGCATAATTTTAAAGCTGCCCAGGATAAGCATAAAAGTTATGCAGACAGGAATAGAGTTTTAAGAGATTTTAAAGCGGGAGAAAATGTGTTTTTGAAAGTGAAGGCAAAGAGAAGCTCACTAAAATTAGGAAGTTGCTCGAAGTTGGAAGCGAGATATTGTGGGCCTTTTGAAATATTAGAAAATATAGGGTCAGTTTCATACATGCTAGCATTTCCTGCATCCATGAGAGTGCATAATGTATTTCATGTTTCCTTATTAAATAAATATGTTCCTAAACCCTAACCACATAATTGATTGGAATGTGATCCAGATGGAGCATGAAGGGGATTTTCGGGTGGAACCAGTACACATCCTAGATCAAAATGTCAAGGTGCTTAGTAACACAGCTATACGGCTGGTAAAGGTTCAATGGACCTTCTACAGTCCCAAAGATGCTACATGGGAGCATGAAGGAAACATGCGGGAAAAATACCCATAAATTTTTTAAAGTTTTGTAGAAAACATAATGCAAGACTCCATTTTGAGAAGCTAAAATTCTGGAACCACATCTCAGAGTCCTAGCCAACTGCGTTGGGGACCTTGATAAAAGAATGAATCATTCCTTGGGTTATCCTTGATAAGTGGATGGTACATCCCTTGGGTTATTCCTGATAAATGGATGGTATATTCCTTAGGTTATCCATGATAAATGAATGGTGCATTCCTTGGGTCGGCAAGTTGAGAGGAAAATGAAATTATGATTGGAGTTGCTACTAGAGTTGTTAAATTGCATAATTTTTATTTCTAAGTATTGTTATGTAAATTTGTATATATATGTATATAAACATAGAGTGCATTGAGGATGATGCACAATTGTGGGGGAGGGGGAATGTAGCATCCCCATTATAATACTCAGTTTAAGTAATTATTATGTAGATATAATGTGTGGCTATGGCCAAAACAATGTAATATGCAAATTGTATTTCTATGTTTTCATAACAAAATGTGATGCCAGCTGCTAAGGGGACATGGAAAATCTATGGGGCCTAAATTGATCCACAAGAGAGCGGAGTGTCTGGGATAATGGAAAAGAGGGGTCCAAGTGGAGAATCATTGATGTATATTAATTCAACTCATTTTCCCTAAATTTGCTATTTGTGTATGAACCTTCCCATTTCTGATTGAGTGTTCTCAAAGCTAATATTTGAATACATGTAAGAGGGTGGGTGTGTGTAGTCATCGAAAAGTTATTGGACACATGGGGTTTGAGTACAATCATCTTGGGGAAGTGTGTGAGCCAAGCAAACAATCCAAAGGAGAGGAAATTTGCATGGGTTGGGACAACAATTTTATACATTGATTTTTTTGCATGGGGAGCAAGTAGAGAGAAAGAATGAGAGATTGGAGCTGGTGAAACCATGGAGGAAGAATTATATATCAAGCTGGAGCAAATTGGAGCTAAAAAACTAAAGAGATAGTCTATCAGGCCTAAAGAGTGAACTCCTGTGTGAGTTGCACTAAAACAACAAGTGTTTGTTGTTGGTTTGTTGATAGTTTTCCTAGCTAAGATATTCCTAGCTTCATGTGCCAGAGAGACCCTGATAAATGAATGGGACACCCAAGGGACTGAGATTAGTGAAGGGGTACATTCCTTGGGTTGGACAGGTCAAGAGGAAGAGAGTTGGTGGAACATCAGAATAGTTGTAGGAGAATATCGGTTGGGTTGAGAGTTTTGTGAGCTATGAGTGGACTGTGAGAGACCGCCCTCTTTTATGAATTTCTATCCTCAGCTCTGGGGTGACTGGATATTGGTATTTGGAATAGTTAGTCTATGGTTGTGTGGAACATCCGTCGCAAGTAGACGGTTGCAGAAATGTTTTTATAAGATAAGTGTTTTATCTTACCGTTGTGTAAATTTATGTGTTTATTTGTTGTGCATCAACTTTTTGTAAATGACAACGATTTATATGTTGTTGTAATGAGCTATTGAGCTGCATTTCATGTTGATTATCAACATGCTTTAGATGTTTATTTTTTTATGGTGTTAGGTAGTAGCTACATTTGTTCTAGTTCGTAGTTGTAAGCTACAAGAAATGAGTTGATTGTAAATTAATTAAATTAGTTAAGATACATTTCATTTTTATGTATATTCTGCACCATAATGTCCCTCTGTTTGGGTGGGGGCCGTTACATATAGGAATTTAGAATTTTATGATTAGCATAGTTTTATGGGTAATATACCCTAAACCACACTAGTACTCTATATGTATGAACATAGAAAAAAACATATATAAGACTTATGGAATTAGTGTAGACAAATTAAGGTGTAGAATGAGATATGAATTCCAAGGAATTGTGGGAAAAGTTACGATACGATAAATAGATATATAAGTACGAGAAGTATGGACTATTTGATTAATGCTAACAATGTTCGTCATGTTAGATATAAATATGTTAAACTATCCTTGGTTTAATGAAGTGGACAAATTAATATACCTACTGAATCAAGGGTTGCAATAGGAGAAGGACGAGAATTGATATGTTGAAAATTGGAGTAAGATAATCAGTTGCTCAAAGCTTCAGCCTCTCATGAGAAAAATATATGACATAATTAATGAGTAGTATAAGCTCTTAATATAAATTTAATATAATGAGATAAAAAATAATGTTGAATATACTATCCTTGGCACGATAATAGTTATTTAAAAAAAAATTGGGTGTTTGGTGATATTACACACATGCACAACCTTCTCCTTGTTCTTCCCCATTCCCTTCATTTATGTTTTCCTATTTATGTCTTGTGTATGTCCTTTCCTTTCTACCTTTATCTTTCTCTTCATATTCCTTTTCTCACTCTCGTCTGCATGGAGGTTGCACTACCTCCAAATCTCTTTGTTTCATCCCATTTACAAACTGCAGCTCCCACCCTTTGCAATGATGATGTTTATGTCCTGAAGTAATATCATCATATGTGTGGTAGGATGATTCATTTAATGGAATCGAAGTCTAAAGTGATTTACATCATGGGGTGGTGGTCATTCACAAGCATGAAATATTGCTTAAAGGTGATTCATTTTCATTTAAGATGATTGAATTGGAATGCACATCTCCAACAACTTCAAATCAAATTGGTAATTTGGGATTCCTCTGTCATATATCAATACCTTAGTATGATATTTTATATATAGGAGTTGTTGCGGAACCGAGAATTGAAGCCATGTCGAATAGATGAAGAAGGATCTCACGTAGGTGTCGTGAACTTCAGGAGGGGGAGGAGGTGGATTTGGAAAATTCATTTAATTATATACCTATATGTATCAACAAATTATCTATTAATATGGTTACCACCATGGAAATACTCGTGGAACAACTTCAGGGTCATCACCAACTGTAGGATGAGGTAGCTACAATCTAGTATGAAGTTGAAGAGCTATGTTGTCACCCTACATCTCCACCTCCCTAAATTTAAACTACAACTATTTATGATTCTGTGTCCTCCTCCACTCCTCCATGGTAGGTGTCTGATTTGAATTCACGCCCAGGGCCAGTTGAAGTTGATTAGGAAAATCAAGACCCTCCAAATAAGTAGTTTTTTTATGATATGTTTTAGCTTTTTTTATCTTAGGAGTTTTCTATCGTAAATACAACATAAGATATTTTGGTTCTTATTTTGTACAAAATAAAATCGTTGGACTGAATTCTAGTACAGTTAAATTACAACCCGATTTTGATATTATTATATAGGGCAATTTCTGCCTAAATGTAAACATTGACTCTGTGAGATTTCTTTCACACATTTTGAATAAAATTATCTCCCAAACAAAAAATTAACTCACACACATTAGCATACACATTGACAAGTTAGAAGATTGCTTGGAAGAAGCAGTTTGTGTTTACCCTACTCTCATTGGTATTGTCATTAATATTCTTCTTTATACCGATGATATCGTTCTTATGCCGAGGAGTCCCCATGATCTTGAAAACCAACTAAGAATCCTCACGCATTTTTTCTCCAATATGGGTATGACTATTAATACTGACAAGACTAAGGTCGTGATCATTAACTCCAATAAGATCACTTATGATACCTTCGTATATGACAACAACAACTTGGCAGAAGTGACTTCATATAAATATATTGGAATCAATATTCACCACAAGGTCAACTTGAATTATAGCATTGAGAAAATGATTATTGGGGAATGGAAAACTTACTATGGGCTTGAAAACAATTGTAAATCAACCCATATTTGGATATGGGATAAGAAGAAACTCCTCTTTGAGACTCTTGTTATGCCTATTATTATTTATGGATGTGAATATTGGGGATGTAGTATCTCTCGTGAATCCTGGAGAAAGATAGAGAAAATAAAAAATAATTTTATAACCTATAATCTCAAAATTAAAGGAAATATGCCCTAACCCATCCTCCTCTTAGAGGCAATCCTTTTCCCCATTGAGAGCATGGCTATGACTAGATATATAATGTATAAGAACGATTTAAACAACATGGAAGATAAGAGGTTTCCTAAAATTGCTTCAAAATCCAATCGTAACCACCATCGACTCAAGTGAGGATGGCATAAAGATGCCCAATATTGGCTAAGTTAATGGGGAGTCATGGAAGACACCATTTTGTAGAATAAGGATACTATTAAAAATATCATCAAATTAAAATTTAAAGAGAAAATGTGGTGTCATAAAGAGTTAGAGGAGAAAATAAAATTAAGGTATTATAAGGATGTAATCAACCCTAATCTATGAGATCAAAACATCTCTTTGTTTTGACAAGTGTAAAGAAAAAAAATCATTTCTAAGATAAGAACAAATTCTCACAAGCTCCATAGTGAAACTTGGCATTGGTCAATTCCTAAAACACCATGGGATGAAAGAGTGTGTCACCTTTATGACAATAAGAAGGTTGAAGATGAAAAACACTTTCTCTTCTAGATTTTTCGACCTATACCCAGATTAGATCTCAATTAATTTTATTTTTTTGTCACACTACCAACCTTCCTAACCTTTTAACTCAACAAAACTATGATGATCTTGGAAAGCTTCTCTTAATGCTTTTCGAGCAGAAAAACAAAACTCTAAAGAATTGAAAGTAATTCCTTACCCTCTTAAGGTCTGATAAATCAATTCGGTCTCGATGAATGTTA
>ML785380.1:248058-276758 GCA_009831015.1 Picea engelmannii
AATGGGCTCATCTTCAGTGATGCATGATACCCATTATTGTAGGCGAATTCTACCAAATGCAGGTAGTCTTCCCACCTTGATGGTTTATCCATCACATACATTCTCAGCATGTCTTCTATTACTCTGTTTACTCTCTCTATCTGCCCATCAGACTCGGGATGATAAGTTGTGCTAAAGTTCAGATTTGTTCTGAATCCTTTGAACAATCCTTTCCAGAAATTCGAAGTGAATTTCGGGTTTCTATCAGACACAATTGTCTTAGGAATTACATGCAAGCGTGCAACTTATTTTAGGAAAATGTCAACAACTTCTGCTGCTCTGTGGGTGGTTTTTAGTGGAATAAAATGGGCAGCTTTAGTAAGCTTGTCCACCACCACCATGATTGAATCATGTTTCTTTCTTGTTCTGGGCAATCCTGTGATAAAATCCATTGTTACCACGTCCCATTTCCATTCAGGAATAGGTAAAGGCTACAGCAACCCTGTTGGGTGCCTGTGCTCAGCCTTAACCTTTTGGCACTCCATACATCTGGCGATGTATTCCGCGATTTCTTTCTTCAAACCCGGCCAAAAATAATGGCTTTTGACTGCTGCCACAGTCCTCTGATATCCAGGATGTCCAGCATAAGTCATGTTATGCATCTCCTTTAGAATTGCCAGCTTCAATTCTCGGACATAGGGTACATACACTTTGTTTTTATACAGAAGTAAACCATTAGTTCCCAAGGTGTAACTTTCCTTGGTCTGTGGTCTCTCACGCTGTTGTAGCTTTGCTACAAGATTTTTGTACCGCAAATCAACATTTGCAGCTTCCAAAATTCTGTCTTTCATCTCAGTCTGGTACATGCTAATGGATGTAGCATGTAATTCGTGCACTTTTCTACTGAGTGCATCAGCCACCTTATTTAATTTCCCTTTGATATGCTTGATATCAAAGTCATATTCGCACAGAAACTCCATCCATCTGATTTGCCTGGCATTTAAGTTCAGTTGATCAAATAAATACTTCAGACCATTATGGTCTATTCTCAACTCGAATCTCTTTCCCATGAGGTAATGTCTCCATTTCCTCAAGGCGTGGATGATTGCTGCCATCTCTAAATCATGAGTGGCATAATTCTTCTCATGTTCCTTTAACTTTCGGGATTCATAACAAACTACAAATCCCTCTTGGATGAGAACTCCTCCCATCCCCTCCTTACATGCATCTGTGCAGACTACATAATCCTTGTTTGGATCTGCAATCTTAAGGATTGGAGCACTGGTTAGCAGCTGCTTCAATCGCTGGAAGTTGCTCTCAGATTCTTCAGTCCACTGGAACTTCTTTCCCTTCCTTTGCAAGGAAGTGATAAAATGGGCTATCCTTGAGAATCCGGCTATAAACCTCCTATAGTAGCCTGCCAGACCCATAACTGCCACATTCCTTGGCGCTGGCCATTCTCGAATGGATTGTACCTTATCAGGATCCACAACGATCCCTTCTTCAGATATTATATGTCCTAAGTAATGGATCTGCCTTTGATAAAAAGAGCACTTGCTCAATTTTGCGTACAACTGGTGTTCTCTCAACACCTGCAGCGCCATTCTCAAGAGTTGCTCATGTTCTTCCTCTGTCTTGGAATACACCAAGATATCATCCAGGAAGACTATGACAAACTTGTCCAAATAATTTTTGAACACTCCATTCATTAAGCACATGAAAACATCAGGCGCATTGGACAATCCAAACGACACCACTGTGAACTCATAATGACCATACCTTGTTCTAAAGGCAGTCTTGCTGATGTCTTCATCCTTTATTCTCACTTGGCCATATCTTGATCGGAGATCTATTTTCGAAAATATTTTCGCATCCTTCAACTGATCAAAAAGATCATCAATCCTTGGTAGAGGATACTTGTTCTTGACAGTAACCTTATTCAACTGCCGAAAATCAATGCACAGCCTCAACGTCCCATATTTCTTCTTCACGAATAGGACTAGGGCTCCCCATGGTGACACACTGGGGTGAATGTAACCTTTATTTAGTATCTCTTTGAGCTGCAATTGCAACTCTTTCAGCTCTAGCGTACTCATTCTATAAGGAGCTCTCGAAACTGGAGCTGCTCCAGGCATCAAATTTAAAGAAAAATCAATGTCCCTCCTCAGAGGTAGTCCAGATACCTCCTAAAATACATCCTTGAACTCCTTGAGTACTTCATGATCTTCCAGATTCGATACTACATCTCGAGATGCTTCTTCCACCTGAGTTGCATATAATTGACAGCCTTTCCGGTAACATTTCTTCAGCTGCATGGCTGAGATTTCCCTCACAACCATGGCTCTGGGAATTCCTTGGAATGTTACCTGATTTCCCTCTTTGTTCAAGAATGTAAACCTATTGTTACGGAAATCCAGAAGGGCATCGTGTTGGTCCAACCAGTCCATCCCAATTAAGAAATCGTATGAGCCTAAAGGCAGAATGTTCAATTCAGCCTTAGTGCTCATTCCTTTCATGTCCACTGAATAGGACTTAACCAATTCAGTGACCTTCCTCTTGGTCCCCGTGGCCAACTGCACTAACCAATACTTCTCGTGTGTGCTCTTCGTTAGATGCAAACTTTCCACCACTCTAGGATCTACATAACTATGGCTAGCCCCTGAATCAATTAAAATAACAAGTGATCGGTTGTTAATCATACCTTCCACTTCAATCATGTGCGATTGAAATTATGATTTCGTGTTGTCCAGGGCTGCGTAGATCCTCGGCATTCTACTGCCCATATCCTCCACTGTTTCAGCTTGTTGAACAGTATGTACAGTTCTCGCTTTACCATTTTTATGGGGACAATCTCTGTACTTGTGGTTTCCTTGACAACCCCAACACTGAATGGGTGTCAGTCTCTATCTTTGTGCTCCCTCTTCAGTCCTTCTCAGCTCTCTAAACGATGGATGTCCCTGAAGACTATTTTTGAAAAAAGAAGGCTTGTTTCCCTTCTACCTCGGTTCCTTCTTAAACTTCCTCTGATCGTTCCAAGCCTTCCGAAGGATAGGCCTTTCTCCTTGCTGTTCATACAAGCATTTTGCCTTTCTTATTGTTTATTCCATGGTCTTAGGGTCATCATATTGAATCTTGTCACTCATGGAAGGTGGCAGTCCACTTAGATATCTCTGAATCTTGACAGCCTCATCTTTGATGAATGGAACATACTTCAATAGTTCTAGGAAATTCCGTTCATACTCATCAATGGTCATACTTCTCATCTTGAGTTCGAAGAACACCTTCATCTTGCTATCATAGTATCTTTTAGTCAGGTATTTATTCTCGAAATACCTCTTAAATTCCTTCCAAGTGACCTCTTTCTCTTTGATGTGTTGCACTTGCATAAACTGATCCCACCACATGGATGCTTTTCCTTTCAGTTGGTACATTACAATTCTTCCTTCTACATGGGTGGAATAATTCCGCAGTTGGAAGTATTTCTTCATGCCAAGCAACCATGTCTCGGCATCTTCCTCCTTTTTATGTTCTCCATCGAATGTTGGAGGCTTAATATTGTTCATCTCTCCCTTCATATCCTCCTTTCTAGATTTCTGATGTTTTCTGGTAGGGGATGGGCTTGAACTACTGTGTGTCTTCCTGTCAGAATGTCCTTGGGAGCGGCTAAGATGTCGGCTACCACTCCTCGACCTACTTCTTCTTCCATGGGTTATGCGACTCTCCGTCGTACTTGAGTCTTTTCCATTCTCGAGTTTCTTCTCTATTCTTTCCAGGCTCTTCAAGAATTTTAAGTTTAGTGCACCCTGCCGATCCCTGACTTTCATAAGCTTTTGGCTATCAGCTCGGCAAGCCTTGGCCTCTCTTTGCAATCCTTCAATGATTTTCATTATGTGTCCTTCCTTATCGTTTTCTTTTCCGTGCCCGTTGGAGTTCGATCCTTCCACTCCCATATTGACATCCTTTCCTTCCCGTTCGTCTTTCGTTTCGGGGGTAATATGCACCTTTCCCCACTCCATACTCGGCATTGTTTAACTGGAGTCCTGACCTCCGTTGAACTCTGCACACGCACTGTGCAATTAAATTCGAAGTTTGTCAGGCCATTACTCCTTCCAGAATAATTCATAACATTTATAAGCTAATGCGAACAAGAACGAAAGACATTTTGATTCAAATAAGTTTTCTGAGTTTTCGTTCGGCTCTGCAATTTCAGGACTTCATTTTTTGGGTTTTCGAAGCTTTCATTTTCGGCACTTCGAAAATTCAGGACTTCGGGTTTCAGGCTTTCGGTCCATGAGGATTTCAAACTTGTTTTCCTTTCTAACTCCCGACTTCCGAAATTTCGATTTACATTACCCTCCGGGCCCACATAGTACAGTGGTCACCCACAACTAGGGTGACACGTAGCATGTTCACGAGGGTCCATGTCGCTTTTAACGAGAGCAATGGGTCCCACCTCTCTCGCTTCTATTCTTGGCCTACTGGCACGTGGTACATCTCCATGTGTCCACGTCCATTTCTAGTAACATCCAACGGTTAGATCTTTCTCAGATCTATGGCGCAGATCCTTTCGGCATTTCGGGCTTCCAAATGCCGATGCACTCTAACTCCCGTTAGCCCTCCGGGCTAGACTCGTGGTTCACACGGCCTCCCCTTTTATGACCATAGTCATACCTCCTATCGGGGTTTCAGACTTTCCAATGCCGAAACACATATGTCCTCAGGATTCGTGATTCCCCGAACCCCGATTTCTCGATGGATGACTCTCCTCTCGGAACTTTCCCGACTGCCTTGATCTCGGCCACGCATCCCAAAGAATGGACGGTCCTCGACGCTTCTCACTATTTCACGATTTCACGATTTCAAATGCTCCGGGTGCCTTGTCTTCAGGATTCGCGAAACATAGAACCCTGATATGCCAATGGGCTCCCAATCTCGCCCACGTGTCCCAACTGACGGATGGCTCAGATCCAATCTCGAGATTTTGCAACTTGCGATTCCTCGATGACAAAGTTCTATGTCGACTCAAAACCCCAGTAGCTGATATACCAATGGGTTGCTCGATCTTCGCCATGTGTCCCCACAAACGGATGGCTCAAATCGTTCCCAGGACTTTTACCATGAAAATTCCCGACCTCCTGTCATCGTGACTCCTGATTTCACAAATGCCGATATCCCAATATTTCGACATGAAAAATTCCGACGGGCTCTTTATTATCGCCACCTATCCCTTCGAGATGGACGGTCCTGACTAATTTGGGATTTCGCGTATCGCGATTTCCACACTCCTGTGCAATATCCAAAGGGCTTTAAACCCCATGCACACTTTTCAGATATGACGGTCACAAGGGTTCGTCTTCCCTCCCGAACAGATCCTAGAGCTCCTACACCACCGGTGTGGAGTCCTCTCTCCCTATGGACTCATACCACACTGGCTGCAGTTTCATAACGCCTCTATACCTCCTGAGCTTTAAAACTCGTCAAGTAACTCCTTGACATTTTGGAGAAAACTAGGGTACGAAATTGGCCTTCCAGACCCAATTTCCCTTCGCATTCTCGGTCTAAATACTGCTCCACTAGCCCATCTAGGCTCAGTGTCGAAACCTTGGCTCTGATACCAAACTGTAGTGCACCTTTTCTACTACCAACGTTTAATCGCTCTTAAAAGGAAACTTATAACACCACTTTGCACATAACTCATACAGGTATTATAAATCTCATGCATTTAAACAAATAAACACATTCTACATAGAGTATTCATATGAGTTACTGCCATAATTAACAGTCCATAGCATTTCATACTAATTCATATACACAGCGGAAATCATGATAACATAAGAAGTAGAGTCATGCAAAACATGATTAAAACATAATCAGATACTTATCTTTTAATAGTGGTAGAATCCACCAACCAAGTGCAGGCCTTCCATGAACCTCCCAGCCTTAGACCACACTGCTCATCAACTCAGCAGTGGGTCACCCCCGAGTTGGGACTAAGCTCCACCCCGAGACAAGGAAATCTAGGCTAGGCTGAGGTTACAGGGAAAACAACACACAACCACAAAGAAGGGATTCTCTCCAAGGAACCTCCCATGCTCACTGCCCACAGACCCTCATTCTCCACATGCCTGTTCCACCCTAGGAGTATACACCTTCTCTGTCACCTGGACATTCCTTCGGCTGCTAATCTCCCTTACCTTGGGTTACAGGAACAGGTCGGACTGGATGTCTCCGGGCTCTATGGCAGCTACAAGGTTCCTTCCAGGAGTTCTCTCCTTCCTCTACGCACTCTCTCACCTGGAGGAAGTCGCTCACAGGCCCAACAACCTGTTCTTCCAACTTCAACCACCTCTCTCACCTGGAGAGAGTGTTGTACAAACTGGCCAACAAGCCACATAGAAACAAACACTACATGTCCACCACAATCCACGGAACCCAGACACAAACACCCCAGGGCAGCTCCAGACAGCTGCAACAGCATAACCAGGCTTAGCAGGGACGGGACACTTCCGTTTTCTCAATTTGGCAACATGGAATAGACTCACACTCTGGATTCTCAGGGATGCATGATGAGTCATCCACGCAGGGGTCGATTCAGACTCCACGGTTTAGAACAGAGAAGGGGTGTACCAGCTTTCCAGAACAAACACAAACTCTTTCCCGAAATCAACATGGGCTTCTCATTCAAGGAATGTACACACGGTTTTTCTCAGAGCCAGACACAGGATTTTCGAATCACAGGGATGCACAAAGGTTCTCTACAGGAGTTGGGTTGGTAGTACTATCCCCGGGGTCCGTACGCGGTCAGATGATTGGGTAGAATGGGGGAGGAACCCTTCTCACGACTCACCATGGCCGTTTTATTCGCATGCGTCAAGGTTGACACTTGTCACCCATGGAAGTGCATGCGTTCCACCAGCATGCATCACCCTTGTACATCCTCCCTTACCAAAACTTAGGATAAACATAAAATGCACATGTCTTTTGGGGATAATATTAAAATATTATTCCCAGGCTTAAGCTCTCTAGGCTTAGCCCCTAGGCACAACACTTATCCCCTTTTCCCACCTTCCAGCCCCTAATTCCTTGCCCACTCTATGGATGCTTAGTCCCCCTTGACTCATTCATCGTGGTCGGTCTGCACCTGACGATGTTTACAATTTTATTAAATGTTCTGTGATGCAGGAGTATCGCGACTACCAAAGCAAGTGTGGAGCCAACGCATGTGTTTTTAAACACATGACATATAAGCTTGATAACTTTTTGAATTTTCATTAAAGATGAAGTGCCATATCCTTCAATGAAACATTTATGAAGGAGCGCCTGTTGTATTGTAGCAGACCTCGAGCCTTACACTCTTGTCTGAAGTAGATAGGAGGCATTTACTTTAGTTAATGCAGGTAGATAGGATTTTATTTTCGAGATTAGACAGTTTAGAGTTTGTGAGGGAAAATGGATATAGACACCCTCCTTTGTATCATTGTAATAATAATCAAGCATTCAGGAGAGAAGAGAAAGCAGAGAAATTGTGAAGAACACCCATGTATAGACATTTGAATTAATAGAAGAAAGTTCTCGTTCAAATTCATGACTGGTGTTGTTTCTCTGTATATGTGGTTTATGTACTCATGAATGTTTGTTTTCTTGATATGCATTTTCTTTGTACATGCTATGCATGAGATTTCATGTTTGAAACTGAAGTCTGAGAAGGAAGAGAGTAAGATTCAATTGCTTCTCTATCTGAGCCAGGAGATTCCTGCAAGGCGTGCAGTCGAATTCATCCGCCAAGAGTGCGTTGATGAGGCTTGATAGTTTAACACTTGTTCTCATTCATCCCCAAGCAGAAGTGGGTTATTGAAGCCGTGCAAGGTGTGCACAGGCTAGAGAGGAAAACTCAGTTGTCAATCTGAGCAAAGGAGATCGAAGACTGCTGTTGTAGGAAGTGCGCAGAGTCTGAAGGATTCAACACTCGAGAAGTTGTTGAACGCTGAGCACAAGGAGTGCGCATAAATTCCTCTAAAGGAGTCATAGTAGCGAAGATCAGGAGGTATAGAACCTTGGGATATCGTTGAAAAGGAGCATAGGAGGGTTGTGTTGAGGAAAGTTCAGGCAGGAGTTTCAAGCGCAGTTTTTGAAGAGCAAAGTGCGAGAAGAAGCACTTAGTCATTTTCAAGAAATCGTCAAAGGAAGAACGAACGATTGAGACTCTCTGAGGAGATCTCATGAAGTTCTGAAGGCTGTCAGATCTTGCAAAGGTACAAGGAGGCTACGTTTGTTTTTTTCCATTTCATGGACTACACAAAGAAGAAACGGACGGTCAGAAATCTCCCAGGAGATTTCGTGAGTTTTTGAGGACCGTTAGATCTTGTAGAGCTGCAGGAAGGTTCCAGAGAGAAGGCCAAAGGTGTGAAGCTCAGGAGGGGCAGAGCTGTCGATCAAGATCACGAGGGCCGTTAGATCTACCCGAAATATCGGGTATCGGGTACTTGGGAGTTTAATCTCCAAAATTAGACCACAAAAGTTGCGATATCGCGAGACGCGATATCCAGACAAGATCAGAGCCGTCGTTGTGGAGGACGCATGTAAGGAGATCCTCATCTCGCAGATTCGGGTATCAGAGGACTGAAAGGGAATCCCTTTAGCTTCGCGAGTGGCGAAGTGGCGAGAAGGCTGAGAGCCGTCCATCTGAGGGGACAGGTGTCAGAGATCAGAAGATATCGTGAACTCGAAAGTTCGTTGGATGAGAGCCAAATATTTAGCGCTCAAAGTTATGAGGATGCGAGGAGCGAGGAAAAAGGATAACCGTTAGATCTGGTAGTAGGAGAGCCGTCATATTAGATCGCGAACTCGCCTATCGGGAGTTCGCGAGTTGAAACTCCAGATTTGTGCAACAAAATTCGCGAGGTGGTGAGATGCGATATCCCGGCGACTACGTTAGCAGTGGGGCCACAAGAAATAGTGGAGGACAGGTCTCGGCGTCTCGTTTCTCGGAAGTTGAAGGATCAATTATTTAAGATCGTGAGTGGCGAGGTCGCGAGGAAGCGAGATCGGGAGTTCGGCGCCTCGGATCTCGGAAGTTGGAGAACTGGGTTCTTGGTGTCGAAGAGAAGCGAAGTCGCGATAAGGCGAAGTCCCGATAATGGAGAGAGAAAATCAACATTGACTGATATCTCGGGTCTCGGGGACTCGAGAACCTAGAATTCAATTTTGGACTCGCGAAGCCGTGAAGTTCCGATTCTCTGAGTCCAGAAGGGGAGGATCGCGCGGGGAGTTGTTGTGGGTATTAAGAGATCCCGATAAGGGATTTGAAGAGCATTCCAGCTCTTCGGGCTAGAAGGAAAAAAAGGTCATGTGGGAGAAGACATGCCTCGGAAGGTGTGCTTGTGTCAGAGTGGTATCAGAGCGAGATTTATATCTTGTTTCTGTAGCGGAGGAAGAAAATTCACCATGCTGCCCATAAGAGAAAGATAGTCACCAGACCCGGAGGATAGGGAGGTGAGAAGGAGGGGCAGACAAGTAGCTAATCCAGAAATTGAGAGGCAGATACAAGATCTTCGAGCGAGGCTGAAAGAGATGGAGACAACTCAAAGACGCGAAGTTGGTGCAGGGGACTTTAGTGATTCCGAAGTTGAAGAGGAAGTTGGACATGAAGAAGAAGTTGTAGCTGAAGATGCAGTCAATGAGCGATTGATTAAAGCCATTGCCAGAATGAGTTCAAAGACAAAAATGGACATTCCAACTTATGAAGGAGGTCTGGATGCAAAAGAGTTGTTGGATTGGATTAGAGCTCTTTACACCTACTTCAAATATGAGGATATCGAAGAGGACAAAAAGGTAAGGCATGCTGTCACGAAATTGAAAGGACATGCAGTATTATGGTGGGACAAGCTTCAGGAAGATAGACGTTCCAAAGTAAAGAAAAAGATAAAAAGCTGGGATCGAATGATAGCAAAGATGAAGGCAAAGTTCATCCCAAGGGATTATCAAATCACACTGTTCAGGAGAATGCAGAACCTGAGATAGAAGTTGATGACAATTAAGGAGTATACTGAAGAATTTTACAAGATCAATATCAAAGTAGGTCATTGGGAGAGCGATGATGAAAAAGTTCCCAGGTATATGAATGGCTTAAGATACGATATCCAGGATGAGATGAGTATGACAACCATCAAAACAGTGGAGGATGCGTATCAGATGGCTTTGAAAGCTGAGGAAAAGCTGAGCCGTAAGCCAGGACAGCGAGGTGGAGGCAGAAGTCAGCCCAAGGGTAAATCAGTTGCCCAGGATAAATACTAGAAGCCCAAGGAGGAGTGGAAGAGACCTCAGGGTAGAGTTGAAAGAGGTGGAACCTCATCACGAGGACCACATGCCGAACAGAGAAGGTAGCAAAATGATCAGCGAGGAGATTATGCTGATGCAAACACTCTTCCTCGTACTAGAGGTCGAGGTAGAGGAAGAGGTGGAGTAATCACATGCTATACATGTGGGAAGAACGGGCACAAAGCAGTTGATTGTCCGGATAGAAAGAAGGATGGAGGAGAAGCTCACATCGCCGAGGCACAGAGGTGAGATGCTGAAGCAGAAGACGCAGAAGACGGTAGGTCGTTGATGATGTGTAAAGTTCTCTTAAGACCCGAGAAGGAGGTGGAGGACACAAATCAGAGAAGCATATTGTTCAGAACTGCATGCAAGACCAAAGACAGGAAATGCAAAGTGATCGTGGATAGCGGAAGCACCGATAATCTCGTTTCAACTGAGATGGTGGAGAAACTAGAGCTGGAGACGACTGATCACCCGAGTCCATACAAAGTCTCATGGCTACAGAAGGGACACCAGGTGAGTGTCACTAAACAATGCTTAGTTGACATTAAAATAGGAGGATATAATGACAAGATTTTATGTGATGTCATTCCTACGGATGTTTTCCATTTACTGCTGGGAAGACCATGGCAGTATGATAGAAACGTAACTCATGATGGGAAGATGAATACGTATACTTTGGAAAAGAATGGGAGAACACATATGTTAATTCCGATAAAAGATAAGGTTGTAAAGCTGGAAGTGAACAACAGGGTACTTCTCATGAGTGGGAAGGAGCTTCTTACAGAAGTTAAGAAGAAAGAAGAACCACAATTCTTTGTGGTTAGAAAGCCTAAAATCATTTTGACCAGCACAAGAGTGGATGATTTGTCGGAGGAAATTTAGGAACTACTGGAAGAGTTCGCTGATATAGTGGTGGACGAATTACCTCATTCGTTGTCACCAATGAGGAGCATAAGTCACCACATAGACCTTGTATCGGGAGCTAGTTTTCCAAATAAGGCTGCGTACAGGTTGACGCCTCAGGAGAACGAGGAGGTTAAGAAGTAGGTCCAGGAGTTATTGGACAAGGGATTGGTCAAGGAAAGTTTGAGTCTGTGTTCCGTTCCAACGGTACTCAGCCCAAAGAAAGATGGAGGCTGGAGAATATGCACAGATTCTAGAGCCATTAACAAGATCACCATTAGGTATAGGTTCCCATTGCCAAGAATGGATGACTTGATGGACTGTTTAAGTGGAGCCAATTTTTTTTCAAAGGTTGATTTGAAAAGAGGATACCATCAAATTCGCATGAGGGAAGGCGATGAGTGGAAGACAACCTTCAAGACCAATGAAGGATTGTATGAATGGCTAGTCATGCCGTTTGGCTTGACGAATGCGCCAAGTACATTCATGAGGCTGATGAACGAAGTGCTGAAAGAATTCATAGGTAAGTTTGTCATTGTTTATCTAGATGACATATTGATTTTCAGCAAGACTAAGGCAAAACATCTGAAGCATTTAGCTGCAGTAATGAGGAAGCTACAGCAAGAGAAGTTGTTGATCAACGTGAGGAAATCTTCATTTATGAAGACATAACTCATTTACTTGGGGTTTGTCATATTGGAAAATGAATTGAAGATGGATCCAAGTAAAGTGGAGGTAATTAAGAATTGGCCATCACCAAGAAATGTTTTCGAGGTGAGAAGTTTTCATGGATTGGCAAGTTTCTACAGGAAATTCATCTGAAATTTCAGTGGAATTAGTGCAGCGATGATGGACACAGTCAGGAAAAGACATAAATCTTTTCATTGGATTGAAGAGGCTGAGAAAAGCTTCAATCTGTTGAAGCATAAGATCACAGAGCAACCGGTGTTGGTGTTGCCAGATTTCCGGAAGATGTTCCAGGTGAAATGTGATGCAAGTGGCTTTGCCATAGGAGTGGTCTTAAGCCAGGAAGACAGGCCAATTGCATATTTTAGCGAGAAGCTGGATGAGGCATTGAAAAATTTTTATGAGACATATGATAAAGAATTTTATGCCATTATACAAGCATTGAAAAAATGGAGACATTATTTGATTCCAAGGGAATTCATTTTATATAGTGATAATCATGCATTGCAGTATGTAACTCAGCAAGAGAAATTAAATCAGAAACATGCAAAATGGGTAGAGTATATGCAAAATTTTACATTTGTAATTAAACATATTTCAGGTATTGCTAACAAGGTGGCTGATGCTTTGAGCAGGAAGTGTTTACTGCTGCAGGAGTTTCGAGTCAAGACATTGGGTTTTGAAAACCTTAAAGACATGTATGCAGGAGATGCAGATTTTGCAGAGGCATACGAAGCAACTGAGAATCCAGTTCTCAGAGACCGAAGCCTGTGTCTGAATTACATGATCCAGAATGGACTGTTATTCAGAGGAAATCAGTTATGCATTCCGAATTGCTCCATGAGGGAGAATCTGCTAAAGGAGAAGCAAAGTGGCGGATTAGTCGGACATTTTGGCCACGACAAAACCTTTGCAAAGCTAAGCGAAGCATACTTTTTGCCGAAGATGCGAAAAGATGTCAAGAAGTTTGTTGATAGATGTAGAATTTGCTAGCATTCGAAGGGCATAAAGCAAAATGCGAGATTCTATCAATTGTTACCCATACCCGAGAGGATGTGGGATGAAATCAACATGGATTTCATATTGGGATTACCAAGGACACAAAGAGGTGTTGATTCCATATTTGTGGTAGTGGATAGGTTTTCAAGGATGGCACATTTTATTCCATGCCAGAAGACCAGCGATGTAACACACATCGCAAATTTTTTCTTCAAGGAGATCGTTAGACTTCATGGTTTACCCAGAAGCATAGTATCGGACAGGGATACGAAATTCATTGGACATTTCTGGAGGACACTCTGGAAGAAAATGGGAACTAAATTGATGTTTAGTTCAGCCTATCATCCTCAGACGGATGGGTAAATAGAGGTAGTAAATAGAAGTCTGGGAGACTTACTCAGAAGCTTGGTGACAAAGAACCATAGTAGCTGGGACAACGTATTGCCACAAGCAGTGTTTGCTTACAATGATTCAGTAAACAGAAGCACAGGAAAACGTCTGTTTGATATAGTATACGACAGATAGTCGAAAGGTGTTTGGAGCTGAGGGATTCAGAACAAATAATGACTCAGAGCGCAAGCGCTCAAGAATTCGTTGAGGTGATGGAGGAACTTCATAGAAAGGTGAAGCAGTGACTAACAGAATCAAACCAGGAATATAAATGCAGAACAGATCAACATCGGAGACAACTTCAATTTGAGGTTGGTGATCTGGTTCTGGCACATCTGAGGAAGGAAAGGTTCCCAAGGGGGACATACAACAAGATGAAAATGAAGAAAATTGGGCCATGCAGAGTCCTAAAGAAATTGGGAGAAAATGATTATGATATTGAATTGTCAGATGAGATCGGAATATCTCCGACATTCAATGTCTCAGACTTATAGCCATATAAGGCTGAAGGAGCAGGAGCTAGAAATGATGAATAGCTAGAGATCCAGTGGCAGAAGCAGATGCCGATTGCAGAAAAGCCACAGATGGAGCATATACTTGATAAAAAAGTGAGCAAGAAGACCAGACGGAAGCAGTATTTCGAGTATCTGGTGAAATTGAAGAACCATCCAGTGGAAGATGCCAGCTAGGAGACAGAAGCAGTCATTCAAAAGCATAGACAGGCCATGCAGGAGCTCATGGACAGGAGCCCATGAAAGTTTTTCAAGCCGAGGAGTATGATGCAGGAGCATCGCGACTACTAAAGCAAGCGTGGAGCCAGAACATGTGTTTTTAAACACATGACATATAAGCTTGATAACTTTTTGAATTTTCATTAAAGATGAAGCTCCATATCCTTCAATGAAACATTTATGAAGGAGCGCCTGTTGTATTGTAGCAGACCTCGAGCCTTACGCTCTTGTCTGAAGTAGATAGGAGGCATTTACTTTAGTTAATGCAGGAAGATAGGATTTTATTTTCCAGATTAGATAGTTTAGAGTTCATGAGGGAAAAAAGATATAGACACCCTCCTTTGTATCATTGTAATAATAATCAAGCATTCAGGACAGAAGAGCAAGCAGAGAAATTGTGAAGAACACCCATGTATAGACATTTGAATTAATAGAAGAAAGTTTTGGTTCAAATTCATGACTGGTTTTGTTTCTCTGTATATGTGGTTTATGTACTCATGAATGTTTGTTTTATTGATATGAATTTTCTTTGTACATGCTATGGATGAGATTTCATGTTTGAAACTGAAGTCTGAGAAAGAAGAGAGTAAGTTTCAATTGTTTCTCTATCTGAGCCAGGAGATTCCTGCAAGGCGTGCAGTCGAATTCATCCACCAAGAGTGCGTTGATGAGGCTTGATAGTTTAACACTTGTTCTCATTCATCCAGAAGCAGAAGTGGGTTATTGAAGCCGTGCAAGGTGTGCACAGGCTAGAGAGGAAAACTCAGTTGTCAATCTGAGCAAAGGAGACCGAAGACTGCTGCTGCAGGAAGTGCGCAGAGTCTGAAGGATTCAACACTCGAGAAGTTGTTGAACGCTGAGCGTAAGGAGTGCGCTTAAATTCCTCTGAAGGAGTCAGAGTAGCAAAGCTCAGGAGGTATAGAACATTGGGATATCATTGAAAGGGAGCACATGAGGGTTGTGTTGAGGAAAGTTCGGGCAGGAGTTTCAAGCACAGGCTTTGAAGAGAAAAGTGCAAGAAGAAGCACTTATTCATTTTCAAGAAATCATCAAAGGAAGAACGGACGGTTGAGACTCTCTGAGGAGATCTCACGATGTTCTGAAGGCCATCAGATCTTGCAAAGGTACAAGGAGGCTACGACTGTTTTTTTCCATTTTGTGGACTACACAAAGAAGAAACGGATGGTCAGAATTCTCCGAGGAGATTCCGTGAGTTTCCGAGGACCGTTAGATCTTGGAGAGCTGCAGGAAGGTTCCGGAGTGAAGGCCAAAGGTACGAAGCTCGGGAGGGGAAGAGTTGTCGATCAAGATCACGAGGGCCGTTAGATCTACCCGAAATATCAGGTATCGGGTACTCGGGAGTTGAAGCTCCAAAATTAGACCACAAAAGTTGCGATATCGCAAGACGCGATATCCGGATAAGATCAGAGCCATCGTTGTGGAGGACGCATGTAAGGAGATCCTTATCTCGCAGATTCGGGTATCGGAGGACTGAAAGGGAAGCCCTTTAGCTTCGCGAGTGGCGAAGTGGTGAGAAGGCTGAGAGTCGTCCATCTGAGGGGACAGGTGTCATAGATCAGAAGATCTTGCGAACTCAGAAGTTCGTTGGATGAGAGCCAAATATTTAGCGCTCAAAGTTATGAGGACGTGAGGAGCGAGGAAAAAGGATAACTGTTAGATATGGTAGTAGGAGAGTCGTCGGATTAGATCACGAACTTGCCTATTGGGAGTTCGTGAGTTGAAACTCCAGATTTGTGCAACGAAAGTCGCGAGGTGGCGAGATGTGATATCCCGGTGACTACGTCAATAGTGGGGCCACAAGAAATAGTGGAGGACAGGTGGCAGACATAGTGATAATATCACAGCCATCCATTTGTTTGGACACGTGGCAGACATCGAGGAAATCGTCGGCGTTTCGGCAACCGGGGTTTTCAGGATAGAGAATTTGGAGTCGAAAGTTGCAAAATCGTGAAATGACGAGGACCGTCCATCTTTCGGGGATGCGTGGCGTAAATCCGAGGGCTCGGGAAAAGTCCTGAAAGGGGAGAGTCCATCGGCACATCGGGATTCGGTAAATCGTGAATCCCGAGGACAAGGAATCGGGTTTCTTTATGGTGAAAACCCCGTAAACGATCGGAGATGTCCATTTTGAGGAGACATGTGGGCAAGATCGGGAGAGTCAATCGGCACACCGGGGTTCGACATTTCGCGGAGCCTAGATATGAGACGTCCGGAACAGATCAAATCACGAAATCACGAGGAGAAATCAGGACCGTCCAGTATAGGAGGCCACGTGGCGGAGATCAAAGCCTTCGGGGAAAGTCCCGAAAGGAAAACGCCATCGGAAAATTGGAGATCGGAGAATCGAGGAGTAAGAAGAGCTCGTTATCAAGGTTCATGAACTCGCGAAATCCCAATAAGATCTGGACCGATAGATCATAGGAAGATCTAGACCGTGGAATTGTCCAAAGGCGAATTTCGCATTTCAGAAATTTGAAAGACAAAAAATTGGAAAAGCCTGTAGCGCTTTAAAATTAAAGCACATGGGCACATTGACCGGAGACTAAGGGCCAATTCAAGGCTGATAAGCTCTCATCGGCAATCGGAAGTTGGAGCGTTCAAAGGACTTGTCTAACAAAGTCCCGAGGTCAAATCTCGCGAAGCCAGAAACTCGCGATGTCGACACTCACGAAATCTTGAATGCAGAGTTCCGAAATCACTGCAGAAAGCAGTAGACCTGGTTTCAGTGAAAGAGACAGGTAAATACGAAATTTCCCTCTGTTTTTTCTACAAAATTTTAAAAAATATGGTGTCGTCTAGCAATTTAGGACCAACTCAGGGTCCGATTCTACTTGGAAAGAACTATGAGTTCTGGTCTCTTCGGATGAGATCCTTCTTGCAAGCACAAGAGTTTTGGGATGACAAAGTCCGAAAATGTGGATCAGTTCATGACCAGAGTCATGGGCATCGTGAACCAAATCAGATTGACTGGCGAAGCCATCACTGATCAACGCATTGTTGAGAAAATCCTCAGAAGTTTACCAAAGAAATTTGAAATGGTTGTAACAACAATCCTTGAATCCAAGGATCTGTCAAGTTTTTCAACAGATGAATTAATTGGTTCTCTGGTGACACATGAGACCAGACTGCATCTCACAGATGAGTCAATCTCCAATGCTTTCAAAACTCAATTCTCCTTCAGCAGAGGGAGAGACAGAGGACGAAGCAGAGGTCACCAACGAAGAGGGAGTAATCAAAGTAACCCTCACTCCAGTGGAGGTAACAGACAACAATATCTGAATCAAAATTTCCAAGGACAAAGACAACAACAACAAAATTGATGCAGGAGCATCTCTCCATGCCAGCCAGTCAGCCACATCAGTGTGCACTCATTCAGGGCTGAAAGGGAGGCGCAGCCTCATTTTTAATTTGAATTCAATGTAAATTAATGCCTTAGGCTGTTGAGCTAGGAAAGCCATGCCTTTGCGCAGGCATTAGATAGGATCGACCTTTATTGTAAATTGGTTGAGATCTAGGTCCGATTCTGGACTAGACAACCCCATTCATTGTAATTGAATAGGGTAGGTGTACCTGGAGGGAAGCACTGAGAGCACCTCAGGTAAAAGAGATAAGGATATCTCATTTTGAAAAAGGGGGGGATGGTTGAGTAAAAGAGCCGAGGAGAGCTTGGGAACACCTTGTAAAATATACAGGCATTTGCCATTATTAATATAGAGCAGTTTTCCTGCACCAGTCTGTTATTATATGCATGTCTGTATGTGTGTGTTCATTATATGCTGCAATTGTGTATTGTTATCATGTATTTGCAGGGAGTTGGTTTGATTTCAGGTTTGAGAGGTCTTTGAGGGTTCATGCCATGAGGGCGTGACAGAGTGTTGAGACTCTGAATCCCAGTGCACTGAGGAGGCAGTTCTGAACTCGCGAGGAGTCAGACAAAGACATGCTGAGAGCACAAGCCTGGAATCATCAATTCATACAGAAGAAGGAATTTGGGGTTACTGAACACCTCAATAGTCAAAGCAGTGTTACTGAGTCACTGGTGTGGACAGAACCTTTACTGGGAGTTCTGTAAGAGCTCTACCAAGAGGGTATCGAGCGTGCGCATAGAAGTGCGTAGAGGAAAGAGATCTGTTGAGAGTTCAGAAAGACCAGAATTCCCTTGAGGATTCTGAGGAGCTCCGTCTGGAGGACGTCGAGCGAAGTGTGGGAGTGCACAGAGATAGCGAGATTTTGGGTGTTCTGCGCCAGAGATACTCCACTGGAAGGGCATCGAGAGAGAGCGCAGATAGCCAGGAGGAAGAACTCATTGAGTTCTATCATCTGAAAGAAGCAGAGTCCACTAAGGGACTTGTATTGGGTTGCTGAATACCCAGAAAGACTCAGCACGGGGGTTGCTTGAGCAAGGAGTCAGGAAGGCATTGATATTCTCCATCTGAGGGAGAAGAAGGATCAAATCTCCCCAAGGGGTCTGAGTGTTTGTGGAAGCTCAGGACAGATAGCGCTTTGAGCGCGAAGACTCTGCAGGAGTGTAGGAGCCAAAGAATCCCGTGAGGGTTCAAAGGACAGAAGCTCAGGAAGGGCAACGCTTTTGCGCGTATCAGTGAGACTCAAGTTGAGGGTTTGCAAGAGGAGAAGAAACGCAAAGGTCCAAGCCTTTGGGAACGAAGAAGAAGCCAGGAGGATCTCAGGAGGAGCGTACAGGAGGAAGGGCCCGACAGCCGTCAGATCTCAAGAAGAAATCCTGTCATCCATTGGATCGGGAGAAGTAGCGCACGGTTTAACCTCAAGAGGAGGAGCGCAAGGGAGAAGAGATATGATTCATCAGATCTCATACCAGATCGCCGACAGCCATCAGATCGACAGAAGCTGTACAGGGTTTAAATAGTCGGGATATCGGCCATCGGGAATTCGGGATTCTCAAGGTCATAGGAACCGGGCAGCGCAAGTCGTGAAATCCCGATAGGATCTGGAACATCCATTGGTAGAGGGACACGCGGCGGAATCAAGCGCCATCGGCGTTTGTTGCATCGGGAAATCGGCATTCCCGTGGACAAGAGATCGGGTAAATCCACACTGGAAACCCCGACATAATCGGAGCCGTTCGATTCGGAGGACAGGTGGCACAAGTTCCCATCATATCGGGGTTCAGAACAAAGCCCATCCGGTTTCGGCATTCGACATTTGTCGAAGTGTGAGGTCCATACCTTTTGGAATCGCGAACAGCGATTTCCCGAATCAACGGGAGCCGTCGATCAGGACAGGGACACGTGGCATGAGATCCCTGAGGATCGGGTTTCGGCGTTCGGGGATTGGCGAGGTGAGAGTTCTACACCTCATGAAATCATGAGTAGCGATTTCCCGATTTCATGGGAACCGTCGATTGTCCGAGGGACAGGTGGCACTAATCCAGAGAATCGGAGTTTCGGCATTCGGGATTTCCCAATGCAAGGAATTTGTGACCGTTGAAATTGCAATCCCGCGATTCCTGATCGCACGAGTGGGGGAGTGACGTAGTTAAGTGGGACCTCCAGAGCAGGTGGAGGACAGGTGTCATTGGACTTCGGGAATTCGGCGTTTCGGGGTTTTCGACCACAAGGAAATTTGCATCGTGGATTCGTGATCCACGAAATCCCGAAGGGGACGTGGCAGCGTGGGACCCCGGGAGCTAGTGGAATACAGATGGCATTGTATCGGGGTTCGGTCTTCGGCGTTTGATGAGGCGAGAGCTCATATTCGCTAAAATCACGAGTAGCGATTTCCCGAATCAGTAGGAATCGTTGATTTCTACAGGATAGGTGGCGTGAGATCCCGGGAGATCGGGGTTCGACATTCGAGACTTTCCACTGCAAAGGAATTGTGAACGGCGAAATCGCGATCCCCGATAGAGAGGAGAGAGGAGGTGACGTGGCAAGGGGATAACACACATGCACCTCGGAGTTCGGGGTTCGGGGTTTTGATTTGCACGAGTATTGTGTCAACAGGATTCGCGAAATCGCGAAGCCCGATATCCTGATTTTCGAAGGGGAACTCGCCGAGGGAGCCTATTATGGGTAGTGGACTCCCAATTGGATGGGAAGAGTATTTTGACTCTTCGGGTCCGTGATTAAAGAAGGTCCTGGTGGGAGCGACCGCTCATTGAGGGGTGGGTTGCGTCAGAGTGGTATCAGAGCTAGAGATTCTTGCTTGTAGATTTCAGGCAGGAAGAGACAGAGGAGCGGAAGAAGACAGAGTTGCTGAGGACTCTGGGAGCACTCTGATACTTACGACTTGCTTCAGAGTGGTATCAGAGCCGGATGAAAATTTCATCTGTATATTGCAGGTGAAGGAAGACAGAGTTGCTGAGAATTCTGTGGGGACTTGCTTTCTGGAGGTAGTAGTCCGTAGACAGTCAGAGGGAGACTGTAGAAGGAAGCTGAACACCTCATGAAGGGAGACTGACAGAGTGTTGAGACTCTGAATCCTAGTGCACTGAGGAGGCACTTCTGAACTCGTGAGGAGTCAGACAAAGACATGCTGAGAGCACAAGCCTGGAATCATCAACTCATACAGAAGAAGGACTTTGGGGTTACTGAACAGCTCAATAGTCAAAGCAGTGTTACTGAGTCACTGGTGTGGACAGAACCTTTACTGGGAGTTCTGTAAGAGCTCTACCAAGAGGGTATCGAGCGTGCGCATAGAAGTGCRTAGAGGAAAGAGATCTGTTGAGAGTTCAGAAAGACCAGAATTCCCTTGAGGATTCTGAGGAGCTCCGTCTGGAGGACGTCGAGCGAAGTGCGGGAGTGCACAGAGATAGCGAGATTTGTGGTGTTCTGCGCCAGAGATACTCCGCCAGAAGGGCGTCGAGAGAGAGCGCAGATAGCCAGGAGGAAGAACTCATTGAGTTCTATCATCTGAAAGAAGCAGAGTCCACTGAGGGACCTGTATTGGGTTGCTGAATACCCAAAAAGACTCAGCACGGGGGTTGCTTGAGCAAGGAGTCAGGAAGGCATTGATATTCTCCATCTGAGGGAGAAGAAGGATCAAATCTCCCCAAGGGGTCTGAGTGTTTGTGGAAGCTCGGGACAGATAGTGCTTTGAGCGCGAAGACTCTGTAGGAGTGCAGGAGCCAAAGAATCCCGTGAGGGTTCAAAGGACAGAAGCTCAGGAAGGGCAACGCTTTTGCGCGTATCAGTGAGACTCAAGTTGAGGGTTCGCAAGAGGAGAAGAAACGCAAAGGTCCAAGCCTTTGGGAACGAAGAAGAAGCCAGGAGGAGCTCAGAAGGAGCGTACAGGAGGAAGGGCCGGACAACCGTCGGATCTCAAGAAGAAATCCCATCATCCGTTGGATCGGGAGAAGTAGCGCACGGTTTAACCTCAAGAGGAGGAGCGCAAGGGAGAAGAGATCTGAGTCATCATATCTCAGAGCCGATCGTCGACAGCCGTCAGATAGGCAGAAGATGTACAGGGTTTAAATAGTCGGGATATCGGCCATCGGGAATTCGGGATTCTCAAGGTCATAGGAACTGGGCAGCGCAAGTCGCGAAATCTCGATAGGATCTAGACCGTCCGTTGGTAGAGGGGCACGCGACGGAATCAAGCGCCATCGACGTTTGTTGCATCGGGAAATCGGCATTCCCATGGACAAGAGATCGGGTAAATCCACACTGGAAACCCCGACATAATCGGAGACGTTCGATTCGGAGGACAGGTGGCGCAAGTTCCCATCATATCGAGGTTCGGAACAAAGCCCATCGGGTTTCGGCATTCGGCGTTTGTCGAAGTGTGAGGTCCATACCTTTTGGAATCGCGAACAACGATTTCCCGAATCAACGAGAGTCGTCGATCAGGACAGGGACACGTGGCGTGAGATCCCTGAGGATCGGGTTTCAACGTTCAGGGATTAGCGAGGTGAGAGTTCTACACCTCATGAAATCGCGAGTAGCAATTTCCCGATTTCATGGGAACCGTCGATTGTCCGAGGGACAGGTGGCACGAATCCAGAGAATCGAAGTTTCGGCATTCGGGATTTCCCAATGCAAGGAATTCGTGACCGTTGAAATTGCGATCCTGTGATTCCCGATCGCACAAGCGGGGGAGTGACGTAGTTAAGTGGGACCTCCAGAGCAGGTGGAGGACAGGTGTCATCGGACTTCGGGAATTCGGCGTTTCGGGGTTTTCAACCACAAGGAAATTTGCATCGTGGATTCGTGATCCGTGAAATCCCGAAGGGGACGTGGCAGCGTGGGACCCCGGGAGCTAGTGGAATACATATGGCATTGTATCGGGGTTCGGTCTTCGGCGTTTGATGAGGCGAGAGCTCATATTCGTTGAAATCACGAGTAGCGATTTCCCGAATCAGTAGGAACCGTTGATTTCTATGGGATAGGTGGCGTGAGATCCCGGGAGATCGGGGTTCGGCATTCAGGACTTTCCACTGCAAAGGAATTGTGAACGGTGAAATTGCGATCCTGCGATCCCCGATAGAGAGGAGAGAGGAGATGACGTGGCAAGGGGATAACACACATGCACCTCGGAGTTCGGGGTTCGGGGTTTTGATTTGCACGAGTATTGAGTCAACAGGATTCGCGAAATCGCGAAGCCCGATATCCCGATTTCCGAAGGGGAACTCGCCGAGGGAGCCTATTGTGGGTAGTGGACTCCCAATTGGATGTGAAGAGTATTTTGACTCTTCGGGCCTGTGATTAAAGAAGGTCCTGGTGGGAGCGACCGCTCGTTGAGGGGTGGGTTGCGTCAGAGTGGTATCAGAGCTAGAGATTCCTGCTTGTAGATTTCAGGCAGGAAGAGACAGAGGAGCGGAAGAAGACAGAGTTGCTGAGGACTTTGGGAGCACTCTGATACTTACGACTTGCGTCAAAAATCAACATCAGAATTTCCAGCCTGAAAGAGGCAGAGGGAGAAGATCAAATGACAAAACAAGCATACAATGCTATTACTGCAAAAAGTATGGGCACTATGAATCTGAATGCAGGAAGAAGCAAGCAGATCAGCTCTCAGGCAGAGCACATGTGTCAAATCACACGGGAGAAAACTCAAGAGGTATGTTTCTTTCATGCCATAAGACTGGACAACAACCTAAAGATCTCTGGTTGCTAGACTTCTGTTTTCATTTCATACGCGAGCTAGCTGAATGTAATGGTTTAGCAGACATTAATTTAATTTAGAGTTGAAAATATGAATGTCATAAATTATGGGGATTGTTATCGTTAAAAAATGAACCCAATAGTAATTTGGAAGACAATGTTCAGTACATACATAGTCTGTGATTTTACAGAATACACCTTGTGTGTAAACTTTCATTTTATAGAGCATGTTGGTTTTTGGATGTTACAATAATATGATTAAAGCCTGCATTCTATTAATTTGGAAGACTCTACCAACAAATCCTATCTACATGGATTTGGATGTGATTTGACACCATGCAACTTGGTTAACCTTAACTTTAACATCGTGTTTTGTGGAATTCATCTTTTGTATTGGTCGCATTTATAATGCTTTTTCTAATCTTAGCTCTTGCTGAAATTTAGTACCATATTAACGATTACTAATATTTTTCTTTAATGCTCTGAATTCACTTAGTTTCCATATAACCATTAAAGCCTCTTGAATTTCCATTTTAACCCTTTGCAAATAAAATTGGGCTTTCATGATATTTCTCACAATTGAATTCCATGATTTATTTCCCACAATTTTGTAGACCTGAACCATTAAAGTCTCTTATATTTGATTCTAACCCTTGTACAGACAAAAACATGGTCTTCCAAATTTTTTTTCATTCATTGTTCCCTTGCATTCTTCTCAATTAGAAACATTAAATTTTACGATAAATCTTCCTTGCATATTCCTGTTAAATTCTTTTCGGTTAAAAGGAGTACATTGTCATTTTCTTTTGATATACCATGGCATTCAATCTTTGGGAACATGAGAGAACATGCAAGCCCATAGCCATATGCCCCCAGCTTTGAACTAGCACAACAACTTCAACATTGGTTATTACCGTGAACACTCTCTTCCACCATGTTCTCAACTTGTCAGACAAAAATGCTCTTTGGTGGTCTGAATTATACACATTTCTAACCAATTCACCGTTACTATGCCTATTTCAGTGATAGCATCACTCTTTTGAGCAAAACCTGGCAACCTTGTCTATCTATATCATACACATTTGTCAGCAATTCACTGCTACTATGTCTATTTATTTGATAGCACCAATATGAACAACTACATCTTAGTCATATAACAATAATTTTCGTTCCAGTCAATATAACAATAAATGAAAGAAACAAGAAATCTATATCATGAACCCAACACAACAAAAACACATTAATCATCTTTTTATTATTCAAAGGTCAATACGAACAACCTTAGACTTTACTCCTTGCTGTGTGGCATGTGTGTATTCCATTGTATCTTTGTACTTTTCACCAGGTATTTTTCATTTCGGTATTATACAAGCACCACACGGATGTCTAGGTGCACGGGTTGGTGGACTCACGGGTTCACATTTATAGTCATGCTTCTGTATCACGAGTCTGATCGACAGATCCCTTATTCCATACTTAGCCACTTTTTGGATCGTGGGTTCCCGGGCTAGCAGGCCCAAAATTGCGCTTCTATTGTTCTGTGTCCTCCAAACAACACCCAGAGTTCCACAATATACAAATTGACAGTCGGACTCCCGGGTTGGCGGGCTCAATATTGCGCTTATATTATAAATTTTGAAGAAGCCAACCTATGCATCTAGACATTTTCGAAAAAACGAATAATAATGAACACAAAGATACAAAATATAATAATAATAAACACAGTTATTATTCCATTCCAAGTTTATTAGATATCAACTCATAAAAGAGAACATCGATCATACATTTAAAAAAAAATGGATTTAACATCCTTTAATAATTTTATGTAATTAAATTGTACAATATTAATAATTTAATAGTTGGAAATAATGTTTTTAGATAATGTTAGATAGTTGATAAGGATCACCATCCATCAACAATATCTCTTCTTACTAATTAATAGTTGAATAACTAATTTATTAAAGGATAAAGATTAAACGAAGACAATTATTGAAGGTAATTATTGGGTGTATCCCACCATCCAATCTTACACCCTTCCTCATATTTTCAAAATAAAAAACACCTATCACTATAATTTAATATATCACACCTTTTAAATTCAATTAATATATTACTAATACAAACATGCAAAATATAATAATAATAAATACAATTTTTTTATCCCATTCAAAGGTTATTAGATATCACCCAAAAAATACAACTAAGTTTATATAGATGTGAAAGTTTATTAGACATCAATTTGTATATCGCAGAACTCTGGGTGCTCTTTGGAAGACACAGAACAATAAAAGCGTAATTTTGAGCCCGCCAACCAAAGAACCCGTGATCCAAAAAGTGGCTAAGTATGGAATGAGGAAGCCGTTGGTTAGACTCTTGATACATAAACATGATTATAAATGTGAACCCGTGAGTTCGCCAACCCGCCCACCTAAACATTTTCAGAAAAACTAATAATAATAAACACAAAGATACAAAATATAATAATAATAAACACAATTATTATTCCATTCAAAGTTTAATATATATCACCTCATAAAAGAGAATGAAGAGAATTATATTTTCTTTACACCCTCCCTCATATTTACAAAATAAAAAACACCTATCACTATAATTTAATATGTCACACCTTTTAAATTCAATTAATATATTGCTAATACAAACATGCAAAATATAATAATAATAAATACAATTTTTTTATCCAGTTTATTAGATATCACCAAAAAAATACAACCAAGTTTATATAGATGCGAAAGTTTATTAAACATCAATAAAAAATTATAATAAAAAGTACACAAATTTTTATTTTTTTTTAACTTAAAAATTCAAATTTTGTTAATTTTATTTGAAATTTAAGTTAAAAAATAAACTATTCAAATTAAATTTTGATTTTCACCATAAACTTATATTTTTATTTTGAATCTAGAAAATATTAAAAAAAGCACAATTATATAATAATGAAATTATTAATAAATAAAAGTATTGTAAAAAATTTATTCATTTTAATTTGAATAATTAAAATTATTTTTAAAAACATTATGTTTAAAATTAAAATAAATAAGATTTTATTAAAATATCTATGAAAATTAATGGTTATATGGAAGTTTGAGATAGTAATTCATAAGTTAAATTTAAAAAAAAACAAAGTAATAATATAAGCGTAATCTTGAGCTGAGTCTGGATGTCAATTTGTATATCGTATAAGCGTAATCTTGAGCCCGTCAACTTGGGAGTCTGGTTGTCAATTTGTATATCGCGAAACTTTGGGTGCTGTTGGTCAACTCGTGATACAAAAGCATGACTATAAATGTGAACCCGTGAGTTCACCAACCCTCACACCTAGATATTTTTAGAAAAAAAACGAATAATAATAAACACAAAGATACAAAATATAATAATAATAAGCACAGTTATTATTCCATTCCAACTTTATTAGATATCAACTCATAAAAGAGAACGAAGTTTATATCTATCATACATTTAAAAAAATGGATTTAACATCCTTTAATAATTTTATGTAATTAAATTGTACAATATTAATATTTAATATTAATACTTTAATATTTGGAAATAATGTTTTTAGAGAATGTTAGATAGTTGATAGGATCACTATCCATCAACAATATCTCTCCTCACTAATTAATAGTTGAATAACTAATTTAAGTTTATATCGATCATACATTTAAAAAAAATGGATTTAACATCCTTTAATAATTTTATGTAATTAAATTGTACAATATTATTTAATATTAATACTTTAATATTTGGAAATAATGTTTTTAGATAATGTTAGATAGTTGATAGGATCACTATCGATCAACAATATCTCTTCTCACTAATTAATAGTTGAATAACTAATTTATTAAAGGATAAAGATTAAACAAAGACAATTATTGGGTGTATCCCATCATCCAATCTTACACCCTCCCTCATATTTTCAAAATAAAAAACACCTATCACTATAATTTAATATATCACACCTTTTAAATTCAATTAATATATTACTAATACAAATATGCAAAATATAATAACAATAAATACATTAGTTTTTTAAAACTTAAAATTAAGTATTCTTATTTTTAAATTTTGTTAATTTTATTTGAAATTTAAATAAAATAAATAAATTATTCAAAATAAATTTTGATTTTTACTAAGTGTATTTACCATAAACTTAAAAAAAATAGTTAAAATTTTTAAAATTGAATTATGAAAATATTAAAAAAAATACAATTATATTAAATTTTATATTCTTATAAAATTAAGATAAATTTTATAATAATGAAATTATTAATAAATAAAAGTATTATAAAAAATTTATTCATTTTGATTTGAATACTTAAAATTATTTTTTTAAATATACATGTTTAAAATTAAAATAAATATCATAATATTTGAGATCATAAAGTTTAAATTTCGTTAAAGTTTATTAAAATATGTAAGCTAATGGTTATATGGAAGCTTGAGATAGTAATTCAAAAGTTAAATTTTAAGAAAATAAAGTAAGAATTACCATAATTAAAGTTAATGGTATCATGAACATTTAATATCAACCCTTAATAATATAAAATAACCTTTTTAATTTTATTTTTATAACTAAATTACTTTTTAAGGCTTCTTCAAAATTTATAATATAAGCGCAATCTTGAATCTGCCAGCCTAGGAGTTCGGCTGTCAATCTGTATATTGCGGAACTTCGGGTGCTGTTTGGAGGACATAAAACAATAGAAGCACAATTTTGAGCCCGAGCGATCCAAAAAGTGGCTAAGTATGGAATGAGGAAGCCGTTAGTTGGACTTGTATAAGCATGAATATAAATGTGAACCCTAGATAGTTTATAGGGATCACCATCCATCAACAGTCTCTCTCCTCACTAATTAATAGTTGAATAACTAATTTATTAAAGGATAAAGATTAAACAAAGACAATTATTGGGTGTATCCCACCATCCAATCTTACACCGTTTCTGATATTTTCAAAATAAAAAACACCTATCACTATAATTTAACATATCACACCTTCTAAATTTCATTAATATATTACTAATACAAACATGCAAAATATAATAATAATAAATACAATTTTTTTATCCCATATAAAGTTTATTAGATATCATCCAAAAAATACAACCAAGTTTATATAGATAAGCAAGTTTATTAGACATCAATAAAAAGTTATAATCAAAAGTACACAATAAAGTTATTTTAAAACTTAAAATTAATTCTTCTTATTTTCAAATTTTATTAATTTTATTTGAAATTTAAATTAAAAAAATAAATTATTCAAAATACATTTTGATTTTTACTATTTACTATAAACTTATAAACTTAAAAAAATTAGTTAAAAATTTCAAAATTCAATTATAAAAATATTAAAAGAAACACAATTATATTAAATTTTATATTCTTATAAAATTAAGATAAATTTTATAATAATGAAATTATTAATAAATAAAAGTATTATAAATTTTTTATTCATTTTAATTTGAATAATTTTTATGAAAATATTAAAAGAAACACAATTATATTAAATTTTATATTTTTATAAAATTAAGATAAATTTTATAATAATGAAATTATTAATAAATAAAAGTATT
>ML785380.1:276888-300508 GCA_009831015.1 Picea engelmannii
AATTAAAATAAATATCTAGATTTTATTAAAATGTCTATGAATAATGGTTGTATGGAAGTTTGAGACCATAAAGTTTAAATTTCATTAAAGTTTATTAAAATATATAAGCAAATGGTTATATGGAAACTTGAGATAGTAATTCAGAAGTTAAATTTTAAGAAAATAAAGTAAGAATTGCCATAATTAAAGTTAATGGTATCATGAACATTTCATTTTAACACGATCAACCCTTAATAATATAAAATAATTTTTATTTTTATTTTTATAACTAAATTACTTTTTAAGTCTTCTTCAAAATTTATAATATAAGCGCAATCTTGAGCTCGCTTGTCAATTTGTATATCGCGGAACTCCGGGTGATGTTTGGAGGACACAGAACAATAGAAGCGCAATTTGGACACAGAACAATATAAGCGCAATTTTGAGCCCACCAACATGGGAACCCACGATCCAAAAAGTGGCTAAGTATGGAATGAGGAAGCTGTCGGTTGGACTCGTGATACATAAGGATGACTATAAATGTGAACCTGTGAGTCCACTAACTAGACGTTTTCAGAAACACGAATAATAATAAACACAAATATACAAAACATAATAATAATAAACACAATTATTATTCCATTCCAAGTTTATTAAATATCACCTCATAAAAGAGAATGAAGTTTAAATATCTATCATACTTTAAAAAAAAATGGATTTAACATCCTTTAATAATTTTATGTAATTAAATTGTACAATATTAATATTTAATATTAATAATTTAATATTTGGAAATAATGTTTTTAGATAATGTTAAATAGTTGATAGGGATCACCATCCGTCAACAATATCTCTCTTCACTAATTAATAGTTGAATAACTAATTTATCAAATGATAAAGATTAAACATTATTAGGTGTATCCCACCATCCAATCTTACACCCTCCCTCATATTTTCAAAATAAAAAACAACTATCACTATAATTTAATATATCACATCTTTTAAATTCATTTAATAGATAACTAATACAAATATGTAAAATATAATAATAATAAATACAATTTTTTTATTCCATTCAAAGTTTATTAGATATCACCCAAAAAACACAACCAAGTTTATATAGATGCGAAAGTTTATTAAACATCAATTTGTATATCGCGGAACAATAGAAGCACAATTTTGAGCCCGCCAACCTGGGAACCTGCGATCCAAAAAGTGGCTAAGTATGGAATAGGGAAGCCGTCGATCGAACTCATGATATAAAAACATAACTATAAATGTAAACCAACGAATAATAATAAACATAACGATACCAAATATAATAATAAAAAACACAGTTATCATCCCATTCCAAGTTTATTATATATCACCTCATAAAAGAGAACAAAGTTTATATCGATCATACATTTAAAAATATGGATTTAACATCCTTTAATAATTTTATGTAATTAAATTGTACAATATTAAAAATTTAATATTTGGAATTTTATGTAATTAAATTGTACAATATTAAAAATTTAATATTTGGAAATAATGTTTTTAGATAATGTTAGATAGTTGATAGAGATCACCATCTATCAACAATATCTTTCCTCACTAATTAATAGTTGAATAACTAATTCATTAAATGATAAGGATTAAACAAAGACAATTATGTTTTCTTTACACTCTCCCTCGTATTTTCAAAATAAAAAACACCTATCACTATAATTTAATATATCACACCTTTTAAATTCAATTAATATATTACTAATACAAACATGCAAAATATAATAATAATAAATACATTTTTTTTATCCCATTCAAAGTTTATTAGATATCACCCAAAAAATACAACCAAGTTTATATAGATGAGAAAGTTTATTAGACATCAATAAAAAGTTATAATCAAAAGTACACAGTATTGTTTTTTAAAAACTGAAAATTAATTGTTCTTATTTTCAAATTTTGTTAATTTTATTTGAAATTTAAATTAAAAAATTAAATTATTCAAAATAAATTTTGATTTTTACTCAAAATGTATTTACCATAAACTTAAAAAAATTAGTTAAAAATTTTAAAATTTAGTTATGAAAATATTAGAAAAAACACCATTATATTAAATTGTGTATTCTTATAAAATTAAGATAAATTTTATAATAATAAAATTATTAATAAATAGAAGTATTATAAAAATTTTGTTCATTTTAATTTGAATAATTAAAATTATTTTTTAAAAATTACATGTTTAAAATTAAAATAAATATCTAGATTTTATTAAAATATCTATGAAAGCTAATTGTTATATGGAAGCTTGAGATAATAATTCAGAAGTTAAATTTTAAGAAAATAAAGTAAGAATTATGATAACTAAAGTTAATGGGGGTGGAAAAAATATAAGAGAAATGTGTTTTATTAAAATATCTATGAAAGCTAATGGTTATATGGAAGTTTGAGATAGTAATTCATAAGTTAAATTAAAAAAAATAAAGTAAGAATTATGATAATTAAAGTTAATGGGGGTGGGGCTATCTTGAGCCCGCTAGCCCAGGAGTCCAGTTGTCAATTTGTATATCGTGGAACTCCGAGTGTTGTTTGGAGGACACAAAACAATAGAAGTCCCATTTTGAGCCCGCCAGCCCGGGAACCTGTGATCGAAAAAGTGGTTAAGTATGGAATGAGGAAGCCATCAGTTGAACTCGTGATAGAGAAGCATGACTATAAATGTGAACCTGCGAGTCTGCCAACCCTCGCACCTAGACATTTTTGGGAAAAAAAAACGACTAAGAAAAACAACCAAAAAATGAAAGTAGAGGGGAAAAATAAATAAATTTATGTTTATCCCTAAAAAAACATCAAAATAGAAATAGCTCTCGCTAATAATAAATATTCCATTTATTTTTATTTGTATTTGTATTAAAGGGATGATTATTTGTAATAAATATTCATTTTTAAAATATATTTAATTAGTAAAAATAACAAAACATGAACAAGATTAAGAGAAACTACAATGTTGAAAAGTAAATAAAAAGAAATAACTAATAGAATTTGGTTGTGGCGATGTATTCTTTGGCTATGGCATTGCCACAAATGAATTTGAACTATGTAGTTTAAATGGTATTAAATTAACACATGTAGCATATTTTGCACTTGTCCATGATAGTCTTGTTCTGCAAATATAAGCTGGGGATAATCTTTCCGGGTAAATTAACTTTTAATTTACTTTTAATTAGCTCAACAAATTAACTTTTACTTTTTCCGGGTAAATTAACTTTTAGGCAGGGACTATGCTGCCATGCAACACTTGTTTCATAAAGTCACTTTAATTTAATAATAAAATAAAGTGGAACTTTAATTTAATAAAGGTAGGATAAAGGGGTTAAATTAATGGGTTAGGATTAAAAGATGAGTGAGGGTAGAGTGGAAAGGGGAAGTGAGTTTATGATTAGGATAGGATAGGGTTAGAGGGTTAAGATGCATGGGTAAAATGGTTTGGGGATTGTATAGAAAGTGGTTTTATGGCGAGTGAAGAAGAATTAGCGGGAAAAATTAGCTTAATTGACTAAATTTTTTCCACAAAAGTGCCTCCTCAACCTATGCACTCTTGGTCGAATGATGCCACATAGATACCACATCTCAATGAAACTCTGACACATGTCGGAATCGTCTCTCGCTACTTGTCACTGCTGGAATTGGCGATGACTGCTAAAAATAAAAAGTTGGCCGCATGTCCACGACTTTATACTCATTGGATTCGATTTTCCGCAAGGAATCCAAATCCACAATTATAATTGACATGCGAGCCATAGTGTTCAACTTGATAAAAATAGAAAATTGTGCCAAATCATCCCGGAAGAGGTCCAAAAGACTCATAATGTCTCAAGGATCAATAATATGCACTCATAATCTGGATTCAAGCTTTGGAGCTCAAATTGCTAAAAATAGAAATCTCCTGCATGTTGTCCATAAAAGTGATAATGGGCCTAGAATCATGCAAGGATCATCTCTATATGCTCATAACTGCTCCAAACTGTCAAGAGACACACTCAAACCGTGGCTCCTAAAAAGTAGCAACACTTGTTGTATGTAGACATCTCTCTCAAATGCATGTGAAACCAAGCTAACTCTAAATATGAATCAAACAACCATGTACTGATCATATACATGTCTCTAATGGGAACCAACCTTTGCTAACCACAAGTACTAAACTCTAGGAGAATCTCATAACGAAATCCAAACTAGTACATGCTGACTCTTAACCCTCGATATTTTCAAGGGTGAAAATATAGGGGTGAAATCATGAATATGGGTGTCTATTTTGCTTGTTTTGTGAGAAAAAAAATTATATTTTCACAATTTCTTCAACTTCCAGTATACAAAAGTATTTTTTATTTATTTAGAATTTCACTTTACAGTAAAAACAAAACTTGTGAAAAATTTTGTTAGCTTTCCACTGACTATTTTTCAATTTTTTTTTATTGAGATTTGATATGTCAATTTGAAAATTGTTTAACAATATGTTCCTTAAACATGGAAGGAATGATAATGAGTTACNACAATGTATATATTATTAAAATTTGATTTTTAACAAATGAAATATATTGCAACAATCCTCAGAGACTCTATTTTATTATGACTATAATTTTGAATCTAACAGATGAATATTATAATTTCTAGAAT
Organism: Picea engelmannii; assembly: GCA_009831015.1. NCBI lineage: Eukaryota > Viridiplantae > Streptophyta > Pinopsida > Pinales > Pinaceae > Picea > Picea engelmannii. The sequence goes on from ML785380.1 coordinate 281,527, forward strand.
TTTTTGAAGTTGACCAAGCTGAAAATGTTGCAGATTTTAAACACATGTTTTCCCCCACCTTGTATCTATCTTAATTTTTTCTTAAAAGTAAAATATAAAAATACCCTTTTGAAAATAACAGTTTAAGGATTATGAATATAAATTTTTCCAAATTTTTCACTGTGTATTTTTAGAGATACAAATATTTCATTGCAGTGAATCATACTCTCAGCTGAAAATATTATGCAGTGATTTTTTTAAAAAATTAAATAAAATTAGATAAAAATAATGAAAATGAAAACAAATTATAGGAATTGAAAGTAGATTCAATTTTTCAAATGTTGGTATCGTTTTTGAAAAAAAATTCTGAGCATTTACAGGAATCCGCAACCTCCAAAGTTCAGGTAAGATAGAGGGAATTCTCTGGTTCCTGCAAACAATCCCATTCGTTAGTTTTCGGCTGAAAGAATCATTCTGTCGAAAAAAAAATCTTTCGGTCGAAAAACGTAATTCTAACGAAATCTGTTAAAATTAAACAGTTTCCTAGATTTTCGGCCAAAAGATGGGTGAAAGAATTTCGTCCGTCGGAAACAACGAAAAGACACATCGTATTGTTTCATTTCACGCCAAATCATATAAACACATTTTCGGCCAAACACATTTAACACAATTCATCGCTTGTTTCATGGTTTTTTAGAGCACTTAAACAAAGTTTCAAATCATCTTTTTTGTTTTTGTTGAACAAGGTAATTGATGTTTTGAATGAATTTTTTTTTTTTTTTTTTTTTTTTAAGTTCAAGTTTCTATAGAAATAACAATTTATATATTGAAAGCTAAATGTTGAGCATTTTTTCAAGATGAAGCCTTTGTTGAACATAAAATTATTGATAGTATTTTTTAATAATTTTTGTGACAATGAAATTTTTTTGAGACTATTCTGAAATGTTGATTTTGTTAAATTTTTTTATAGATAACTATACTCATGGGAAACAAAAGTTTGCACAAGAGAAAATTTGATCGCACTTGAGATGGAAATCACCATAATGATAAAATGAAAGAGAATTATTGGAGAAATAAACGAGAACATGCAAATATTGAAGAAAGAAACAATGATAACGTAAATATATATTTTCAACAACAAGAAGTCCAACCAGGTATGCATGTACATATTGTCTATATTAAAAGTATAGAATTCAAATTTAAAATATTGTTTAATATAATTCATTGTAATTACGATTTGATGTTTTTCAAAAACATAAATAGATTTGTCTCATAACGTCGATGAAGACGTTGAAACCAAAATTGAAGCAGAAGACGAATCACCTATAGGTATGTACATAAATTTAGATAATACAAGATGAACACTTGTATATAGTTTAGTGAATTTATGTTCGAGTTTTGTTTTTTAATATAAAATTTAAATTGAAATATGTAGGAGAATCTATCTACATTGATGATGAAATATTAGAAAATGTTGATACTGACAAATTTGGGAAGAAAGAAGTTAAGAATTATAAAAGATATTGAACTAAGAATATGTATAATACTTTTTTCAAAGATGAATCAGTAACATTACAAGCTCAACTTTTACTCTGTCTAATAAAGTCAAGAAAGTTAAAAGAAGCTACATCATTATTGGGTATTCAAAATTTGACAAAAGATACAAAGGTGAAACAGAATGTCTTTGACAATATAACTAGTGTATTAAAAGCTTTTGGAAAATCTCGAAAAAAAGATGTTAGTGTTGCATGTAGAGTGATACAAACAATAGTTTCTTCATCTAGCAATATAAAATATCGTTTGACACAGCACATGGAAACAACGATGGGAACGTCAAGAAAAAAATTGTACAAACATAGAAAATTTCAATTGCAAATAGATGCAAATGATGAACTTCCTCGTTGGACAATGATTTCTAGACAACCCTACAAAGATAGACTTGCAAAAAATGTTAAAGAATTGAACTGTAATTGTTGGTTGATAGAATCTTGTGTTTCACCACATACAAGGGATGTGTTGCAATGAATAATAACATGAAAACAATATGAAGAACATCCAAAACATATATTTCCAATGACACAAATAGAATTATTCAATAAGTTCAAAGAAGAGCACAAAGAAGTTAAAATTTCCATCAATACATTTGTGCAACGAAAAACATGGTTTGTTAGACCCATCATTGTTCGTGACACTTGTTGTCATTATCATGTGGAATTTGAGTTATATTACGACACTTTTCTTGATTTTGGTAAAACGTTATGGCCAAGTTCACCTCCTCTTTGGCCCATATTTGAAATTGAAGATAGAAATTGTGTTTTATTTTGAAACTTTATTTTTCATTATGTCCCATTCATCAGGGCCCATCACCTCGGACTTTTGTCTCCTCATCAAATCGATAAAACTGTCAGTGGTTGGCCCCATCTTTTGATATGCATCCACAAAATTTTGCAATGAATGAAAAACAATCTCCAAGATTTGTTTACTCTCCCGAGGGAGATTCAAGCTCCTCAAATCGTTTTCCAACATGATTTTAACACCTGAGCATCGCTCAAGGGTCATTGCTTCAGTAATCCCTTCCCAGGGAAGCTCATCACCAACATCTGAAGGATAGGTGGACGTAGGTGTGTAATCTTCTATTTCTTGATAACACCTCCTAAATCCACCTTCACCCTCTTCACCAACATTAGAATCTTCATGACACCCACTCTATCTTTCATTGTCTTCCCTCGAATTAAACTCATTGTCTACACACACATTTGAAAGTAATTACAACATTTAACCTGATATAATTTAACATAAGAACTCATCAATTAATAAATATAATTTCAAGGGTTTTGAGGAATAATGGAGTGACTGACAGGCAATGGCGTTGGTGGGGTTTGGAGGATGACGACAGGGTTTGATGATGACAGTCAGGAACTCTCTGGTGCTGGGCAGGAACGGCTCTGTGGCTGGGTTGAGCGTTATGAGGTTGGATTTAATGTCCTAGGCTGTTCTGGAAACTTCTTGGCGGTCAGGGTTTTCACGACGTCTCCTTTCCTTTTCATAGTTTTTCGCTGGATCGGTATGGCAATGGGCTGGGATGCAGGTTTTGTGCTAGTTTTGGGATATTTGGAGGGTGGCAGATAGGTAGGGGTCCCAGACCCCCCTGTCGTTATTCCATTGGGGATTGAGGAGATGAACCTGGAGGTATTGAAAATTCCCCCGACATTTGGCATTGATTTGGGGACTCACACCTCGACGACTTTGTCCTTTTCAGGTGGACTAGAATTTGGACCTTCAGTGGCTGCTTTGTTGGGATTCGATTCTGGGTTGGATCCTCTCCCTAGTCTGACGAAGGGTGTCTTTGATTGCATCAGTTCCGAGCCTGGGGATCTCTTTAATGGTGGTTGTTGGGACACCCAACAAAAAGACTTAGTGGTGGATGATTCTTGTGATCAATTCTCTCTGTCGGAGCTTATTAATGACTTGAGAGATTTTTTGGAACCTGCTGTGACTGTTGGTGAATTATTCGGGGGGGTTCCTTTTCCAGGTAAGGCTCCTAGTCTTCCTGGTTGTCCTCCACATTCGGGCTCCAAAGGCTTTGCTTGGGGGGGAGGCCGTGAACACCTGAAGGAATTTGGGGTTACTAAGTGTTCGGCACATTGAGCCCCCCAATGTGCTCGGGATCTCACTGATTCAGACAAATTGGTCTTTGGTGAAGACATCAACATGGATCAGGTGGTTGGGTTTTCAAAACTCCCTGTGCTAGGTCGGGCGCGTGGAAAATGGCTCGATACTGCTTGCTTGCGCTCTTGGGTGGATAAATCCTAGGGCTCTAATATTTCACCCTCCCCAAGTATCTGGTTGCTAGCTAAGGGCTAGTTCACTTTTTTTTTTATGGCCTCTTCTGATGTCGCTTGCATTCTCTCTAAAACTTGGAATATGGAAGGAATCCCCATCATTCTTAAGCATTGGACTCCAATATTTTATGCTAAGCAGGAGAGAGTGGATGTGGTTCCTATTTGGGTTCGGTTACCGATCCTTCCTATGCAATACTAGAACTCTATTCATTTCTCGACCATTGGTAACAAGTTGGGCGAATTTTTGGAGGCATATTTCTCCTTTGAAGAAACTAGGCTAATGTCTATGGCTAGGATCTCAATGAGGCTGGAACTTCGACCGAGACTTTTAAAGGAAATGACTATAGAGATGGGTTCTGGTTCTTTTTTACATCCTTTGGATTACAAAGGAATTCCCTTCATATGCCATAAATGTCACGCTTATGGGCATGGAGTAGCGGATTACAAAATACCTTTCAAGGGTAAGATGAGAATCTCCTTGGACGTTGGTGATGGCTCTAGGTTAGGTTGTGCAGGCTTGTGGCCCGAGGTCTCTGGGGGTGCACAAGTGGTGGCTTCTCAGAATGTGGACTTTGGAAGAGATAGTAGGCGGATCCCTTTTTCTTCTACAGGTCTTTCTTCGGTTGACTGGGACTTGGCTCATGCAAAAGTTCATAAGTCTTCTTTGTTGGCATGCCCGAGGTCTCTACTGGTGCTGGGTAAGAAACAATTTTCTTTTCCTCTGGTTGCTTCGTCTACTTCTGATTTGTTGCTTCAGTCGGGCTTTGTGGGGCTGGATGTTTTATCTTCGATGGGTATTCCATCACCCTTTCCACAACCCCATCCTAAGCCAACTTTTTGTCCCCTCTCTCCTACAGGGGTTCTTTTTCGTCCTTTGATTAGCACACCTATTACTCCCTCGAATCAAGTGACAAAGGAAATTTGTGTGTCCAGGGAGCCCCTTAATTCAGTGTCCCCTGTGAATGAGAGTTTAGTGGTTCCTTCCTTTGTTGAATTAATCTTTCTCTTGGAGACTGCTTCTTCCTATACGACTTCCTCTTGGAACTTCTATGGGACTCCTTCTATTTCTGGTAATCAGTGGTCTTCCGACACCCAGTCTCCTAAGGGGTTCAGGATACATTATTATCTTCGCAATAAGGCTATTTTAACTGAGGATCTGGGTATAAGCTGTAGTGCGAAGGATCCACTTGGGTTGGGCCTGGGGTCTTTCCCTCGGGCTTTGTCTTCTTCGTGGGGTCGGGGTAGGAGATCACATATCCTACTGGCACAAGACCAAGCCAAAATTGATGTGGCTTCTGGTAGGAAAACCTCCATTGAATGGGTGCTTAGAGAAAATCAACTCCAAGAGGTGGTTTCTTTATGAAAATTCTCTCTTTCAACTGTAGGGGTTTGGCGAGCCCGACAAAAAAATATTCCTTAAAAATATTGGTTACTATTAACAACCGAGACATTATCTTTCTACAAGAAACCCTGGAGTTTAGTGAATTAGTGGTTGCGTCGTTCGAAGCAATTTTTCCCGGCTGGACATTTGTGGCGGTGGATGCAAAAGGTCGGTCTGGGGGTCTTTCCACTCGAAGGAATCACAAGAGCTGCAAATGTGATAGGGTATGGGGGTTTGATTCAGGGATTGGATTCAATATGTTCTCAGGGGAGTTGGGAAGCTCCCTGGTGCTTATTAATATATATGGTCCTTATGCAGAGCAAAAACATTACTAGGATTCTCTGGCTTTATGCCCTTGGATTTCTGAACCAGGGGTTATTGTGGGAGGGGACTTAAATTTATCCTTGGGAGAGGCAGAGGTTTGGGGCCCCTGGACTACTTTGGACCCTTTGATGGAATATTTTACTCATTATCTTGATTTTCATGGACTGTTTGACTTGGAGCTGGTTAAATTACAACCGACTTGGTGGAATCTGCGAGTTGGAGAAGCTAGGGTTGCAAAATGATTGGATCATTTTCTGTTGAAGGAGGACCTGGTGGACTCCTTGGCCCTTGCTCAACAATGGGTTGGTTGTGGTAGGGAATCGGATCACAACCCGATTGTTTTGGAAACAAGCAGAAGGGTTCGTTGGACCCCCAGTCCCTTCAATTTTTTTGAAGGATGGTTAAAGGATCATGAGTACCAAGCCTTAGTTAGTAATATGTGGACTCCCTTAGGACCAGAACTTACCTCACATTCTTCTATTCATTTTATGGACAACTTGAGGAAAGTAAAGCAGGCTACCATCTCCTGGGCGCATGAGAAAAAATTAAAAGAGGATAAGGAGCTTCTTAATATTGAAAAGATGTTGATGGAATGGCAGGTTGATCCTGGTAGAGGTTTTAGCTCTAGGTAAGCTATGGAAGAACTTATTCAAGGGGACCTTCGAAGGAAATATCTTTTGGCTGAAAATGAAGCATTGTGGCGACTAAAAAGTTGCGCTATTTGGCTAGCTTGCAGGGATGAGAACACAAAATTTTTCCACTCCTTTTCCAAAGGCAGGAAATTGACAAATACCATTTGGAGCCTTACCCAGGGGGATGGACAATTGGTCAATAATTTTGAAGGAATTTCATCTTTGTGGATTTCACATTTTAAAGATTTGTTCAAGGCTCAGGAAGGCTCCTCAATTGTTGAAATTGTGAAAGCAACCAAACTCTTCCCTCGATTTGTGGAGGATGATGAGTGGGAGTCCTTGATGGAAGAAGTTACCGAACATGAATTGTTAGCCGTCATGAATACCTTCCAGAAAGGGAAGAGTCCAGGTCTTGATGCATAGCCAATTGAATTTTTCCTGGGTTTCTTTGACTTACTGGATAATGACATTTTAAAAGTAGTGGAGGAGTCAAGAAAAAATGGGCACATACATGAGCCTCTTAACACCACCTTCATTGCTTTAATCCACAAATCTGATAATCCAGCTACTTTTGATGATTTTTGTCTGATCTCTTTATGTAACTGTATATATAAAATTATCTCAAAAGTCATTATTTGCAGATTAAAATATATCCTTTCCCGACATATTTCTTGCGAACAGTTTGGGTTTCTGAAAGGCAGATGGATTCATGAAGCTATCGGGGTGGAACATAAAAGTCTACATAGTATGAAAATTAATAAACTCAAAGGTGTAGTGATCAAAATTGACCTATCAAAGGCTTTTGATAGGGTAAACTGGCTTTATATTCAGATGTTGTTGATTCATCTTGGCTTTGGGGTGGCTTTCACAAATTGGATTATGGCTTGTTTATCCTCGGTGTCCTTATCTATTTTGATTAATGGTTCAACCTCTCCTTTATTCAAAGAGGAAACGGGGGTTCGACAGGGTTGTCCTCTATCCCCACTCCTTTTTCTTCTGGTTGCAGAGTGTCTTAGTCATTTCTTGATTGAGGCTAAGTCTGCTGGAAATTTCAGAGGCATCAAAATGTTTCCAGGATTATACATCTCACATTTACTATTCGTGGATGACATCTTAATTTTTTGTGATGGCTCTAGACATGATATTGAAAAATTGAGTGAGGGACTTCTACTTTTCAAACATGCCACTGGCATGCAAATCAATGCATAGAAGTCAAGTGTTACACTCTCTTCCTTGTCTGGGGTGGAAACACACTACATTACTGTGAGACTTTCCTTTAGAGTCTTTGATCTTGATGAAGGTTTGAAGTACCTCGGATTTCAAATGAAACCAAATGACTATCGAAAGACCGATTGGAGTTGGCTTATTGCAAAATTGGAAAAAAAGTCTTAAATGTTGGAGTCATTGATGGCTTTCCATGGTTTGATGGTTAGTATTGGTAAAGTCGGTCTTAGAGGCCATTCTGGTTTACTAGATGTCTTTAGCCTGGATACCCAAAGGTATTCTGGAGAAGATGATAAAGCTGTGCTTCTTGCATCTGTGGTAGGGCAATAAGGACACATTTTTTTTACCCTGGGTACGATGGGATCAGATTGCGACTCCAAAGGCCCTAGGCAGTTGGGGCTTAAAAAATATTTTCTCTTTTTTTAAATCTCTTGCTGCAAAGTGCTCCTGGCAACTTATAAAGTCTTCTAGTCTTTGGACTCAGGTAATACAACAAAAATATATTGCCCCCCTATCCATTTTGGAATGGATTCGTATTGAAAACAAATCCTCGATGGGGATTTCTATTATTTGGAAGGCTTTGATTAAGGATTTTGATCTGGTGGGGAACATACTGGTGTGGAGAGTGGGCTCTGGACATTTGGTTCATCTGGGATTGGATCCGTGGCCTGGAAGTCATATGGGACATATTATGCCTGAAGGAACTAGGCAAAGAATGGTGAGGGGCGGCTTCCTACATCTCGCACAGGTGGGCGATCCATCAGTTATAAATATGTGGCACCAAGGATGGATTTCCGGGCATAGGCTTGGACTTCTATAGGATGACTTGATACATTGCAACATATATACTCAGAACCTCCGAGAAGCCTCAATATGCTTGGTTGAAAGAGATGAAAAATTACTCTGAGATGGCATCGGGGATGACGAATACACTCCTCAATCTGGTTATTTAAATTTATATGTGGATCTACACCATTGGGAGCCCCTTTGGTGGTGGTGGAAGATATGGAAACAATATTGTCTAGCGAAGGGAAAATTGTTGGTTTGGTCGATTTTGAAAAATAAATTACCCACCTGGGACAGTCTAAAATGGCACCTTTTATTTGGGCCTGGTCATTGTGCTCTTTGCAAATCACATCTAGAAACGGTGGATCATCATTTTTTACATTGTCCTTCCATCCAGGAAGTTTGGGATTTTTCCAGTGCCCTACTTTCCTCCCTTTGGGAATGGCAAGGCAATACTTTTGAAATATCTCTGCAGGCCTGGCTGCGTGGTAGCGGTCGAGATGAATTTCGGGCCCTCCCCTTCATTATTCCCTAGGGGGTTCAGATCACCCGAAATGGTCACATATTTCATGACGAAAACTACTCAACAGAAAGGGTTGCTGTCAAATGGTTTGGGATATTCAATTCCTTCTCGGGTTCGGGTGGGGACATCGTGGCACAACCAAGGGCTGTAAGGGAGGAGTCTCCTGACTTGAGTTTCCCATGGGCATATTTTTATGGCGCTTCCTCGTCTGATCATACAAATTGTGGTGGGGGTGGATTCCTTTATTTCACAAAAACACATTACTTTACCCTTAAAGCGGGGTTGGGGAATGGCACAAACAACTACTCTGAACTCATGGCCTTAAAACTTCTTTTACTTTTCACTGTAGAGCAGGGATGCAGAGCTTTACAAGTTTTTGGTGATTCACTAGTTGTCATCAATTGGACTAATGGGACACACAGATGTCAAATCTCTCATTTGCTTCCATTACTAGAGGATGTAATTCGTATTAAAATTATTTTTGACTCTATCTCATTTTCTCATATATACATGAAAGGAATCAACTGGAAAACATGTTTTCCAAAGAAGCCACACAGTTAGACTTCGGTCTATGGCATGTTACATAACACACTTCCGATGGATCTCGGGGATTCTACCATAGAACCTTTCACGAAAGGCAAGATACTTGACACCGGAGGCTAGAAAATACCTCTTTTTCAAGGATATCCTATATTTTGACTGGATCATAGAATTATTTTCTATATAGACAGATATTACATTACCATGGGACTATTTCATAACGATATTATTCTTTTTAGGGACTGAATTGCTTAACATAATATGTAAACGATGTATTTTTATGCATCCATAGGGGATAGACATTTTACTTTTCTGCTGGAGAATATGTATGAAGTTATGTAATAACTGGTACATATATGTGTATGTAATTTTGTTATGATATAATGAAATTATGAATTTTTCCAAGGAAAAAAAAATTAACATAAGAAAATTAAAAAATATATATAAAACACACACACACACACACACATATATATACACACAAAAAAAAAAAATACAAAATCAAAGAAAATTACCAAAAATATTTTCTTGTCTTGATGTATTCCTTACATTCTCAGGTGTAGGAGTATCAATGTGCAACCTATCTAGGAAGGCTGCATCCATAACATTTTTTTGAGCACATTCTTGAGATGACCTATTCACAAATTCGTTTGATAATCTCCGCCTTTGACTAGATTGTCGTTGGTCACTCAAAGTCTCAGTCGAAAAAGGGGTTCCTCTTCTTCCTTCTTGGGATAGCCTAGAGCATTTGCGAGGAATGTTTGGAGACTCCTATCTCTACATCTCACCTCAATATCTATCCTTTGAAAATTCATGAATATGAAAGTTCATAAGTTATAGAAACATTAAATGGAAATACTAAATTTATAACACAATCATTTAAGCATTTATAACAACTTCAAAGCATCGTAGACATATATTCAAAAAACTAGAACGACTATATTTTTTACAATCATTGAAAACAACAATCACTGGCAAAACATTTACTTAAAAATAAAACAAGAAACAATATTACATGATATGTTGTTTCTATCCTCTTATATATATATGCTCAGAAAAAGGTTCAAGGGATCATTGATCAAACCCTTGGGGCAGATCTCATCATGACACATGGAACAAAATTCCAAGAAGAACTTTTAGGGTAAAATATCAATAGAATAACCAACAACATATAGATGTGGCACCGATAATAGAAGATAAGGACAACATACATAAGGTGGCATTATGAAGGAGATAAAGAGGGCGACACCAACAAAAAAATGAGGAGGGCAGCACCAACAAGTAGAACCAAAATCCCTAAACAATAACCAAGAAGAGATCTCCAACAAGATGGAAAAGACCAAGAGGAACTATCCTAGAGGGGTCGTAGCCACACAATTAAATAATTTAAACAAATAATAGTTTATAACATAAAATTTTTATTGTTAAATCATAAAAATCAACAAGAAAAAAAACAAGTCAAGAGAAGGGATCCAAAGTCAAGGCAATGAACTTTCTTTAGGAAAAAGAAAAGAACAAAACCAAAAACCCACACAACAATTAAGGGGGGCATAACTCAAGCAAGGGTGGTTTCAACACAAAGTCAACAATTAAATTCTTCCAAAGTCAAGGCGGCTAACTTTCTTTAGGTAAAGCACAAAACCAAAAACCCACACAACAATTAAAGGGGGCGTAAGTCAAGTAAGGGTGATTTCAAGACAAAGTCAACAATTAAGTTCTTCTTTTATGGAAAAATGTCCACATGATTATCGTGATATTTACTTATAAGATTTTATCATCCCAACATAAAAGGAAGATCAATAATGTGATCATGCTCTTCTTAACTACTCCTAGGTCTCATGGACCATCCTGAGAGAGAAAAAAAACACACATTATCTCAACTTTGTACTTAACCAAAAAAAAAATAAACCAAAAAACCAAAGGAAGATCAATAATGTGATCATGCTCTTCTTAACTACTCCTAGGTCTCATGGACCATCGAGGCAAAGAAAAAAATCGCACACTATCTCAACTTGGTACTTAACCAAAAACAAAATAAACCAAAAAACCAACAAACCACACTAATCAAAGTTTTCATATTTGAATTTATGTGATGTGTGAAGTAAGTTACATTCATATTTGCAAAGAAATAATGAATTTTAAGCAAAAGTAAAGTACATAATTAAAATTTAAATGCACAAATACAATCTAAAATATAAATTTTCTACATCAAAGAGTCCATTATAATTCATAACTAACCTTTGGATTTCCAAACTGAATGTATCAGTATTCAATTGAACATGGACTGTTTGTACATGGACAGGGCCATATTTGAACTCAACCTTAGGAAGAGGTTGACAGGGTCGAATACGACCCTATCCATGTACAGGGAGAGGCCCAAATTCTGGCCCATCCCTATACATGGACATGGACGTTTTGTTGGCAGCATACACCCTCTAGGGGACACCCTGAGACTGGAAAAGAACAGTCTGAACATAGGGGCTCCATCTTTCCAACCATGACTGGGGTTGGTTTGCCTATATTTATTAGGTGAATCTACTTGTGCATATTTGTGAAATATGAAATGAAAATATTTAGGACTGAAACTTCTACATCTATGAGAGAGGAACCTCAACTAATGAGAGAGAGAGGTGGTAGATTTGTAATGGAAACTCTACTGCATTTATAATGGGGCATTTGATGCATTTATTAGTGAATATTGGCTTCTTTTATCATAGGAATTTACTGCATTTAGGTGCTGCATTTATAATGGGGCATTTGATGCATTTATTAGTGAAAATTGGTTGCTTTTATCATAGGAATTTACTGCATTTAGGTACTGTAATTATAGAGGAAAGTGATAAAATTGTGAATATGATGGGAATAATGGCACCCATAAGATCTATTTAAATTTTATAATAGTCTAAATGCCTAGTTTTCAAGGTTTAGCTAGAAAAAAATGCAGGGCAAATGATAGAATTGATGAAGGTTAGTTTTCTGCAATAATTGAACTTTCATTTTCAGTGAATATTACAGCTTGCTATATAGGCAAAGTACATATGCTATTAATGTATACTATAGTTGTTATTAATGTGTTATACGATTTCTATTAAAGTCTAGTATGGATGTTATTTAGTTTATAAATATGTTGTTATTTAATCTAAATGTTTAGTATGGTTATGCCTGTCATTTAATGAGTGATATGGATGCCATTTTATTAGCAATACAATTGTCCTTATTGTTTCAAATTCTCTCTATTTTTGTACTCATTCTTATGTGGTGCTATGAAAACTATTCATTTCATAGAAAAAACACAATTTGGTAAACCATAATCCCTAAGTTGACTTAGTAGGCATTAATTGCATGCAACTATATTTATATGAAGGATCCATAAACTGGTGTTACAGGGGAGGGAGAGAAACTGCCTAACACATGTTAAGCTATAACTATTTTGTATCTTTTGAGAAACTGTTGGGAACTGCACCCTCTAAATCTTATTTTGAATTCCATTAGGGCCCTTGAGAGTCTTTCTCAATTTTAATCATGTGAATATCATGCATCTTAGAGCAATTTGGGCCTGTCCCTATATATGGAAAAGGCCGAATACGACCCCGTCCACCTTCTAAACTAGTAAAACTAACAATATAGCAATTTTAAACTAAAAATTACCTGGACCACCCGCCTGTAGGGCTGAAGATGGCCCTATCCATGTACAGGGACAACCCAAATTCGAGCCTGTTCCTGGACATGGGCAGGGCCATATTCGGCCCTGTCATCCCATCCGATAAACAAATGATACCTCTACCTATCTGTGTCTAATATGGTCCAGGTGTTTCTTTTTTCGTTGGTTGGATTGTTGGCTACTTGTTTGTATTTGTTTTTCATTTGCATGAATAACACAAACAATTTAATACTAACACTAACTATTTATATCATAAAATTTAAAATTATTCTAAACTAAATGCCCACAACATCAACGTCCGCCCACCCTCAACACCAACATCAACTGGAATATGGTCTTGTCCATGTACAGGGACATGCCCAAATTCGAGCCCATCTCTGTACATGGACATGGCCATATTCGACCATGTCCATGTACAGGGACAAGCCCAAATTTGAGCATGTCCCTATACATGGACAGTACCATATTCGACCCTATCCATGTACAGGAACATTCCCGAATTTGGCCCTGTCATCCCATCTGATAAGCATATGATACCTCTACTTGTCTGTGTCTGATATGGTCTAGGTGTTGTTGTGTCTGTGTTTTTATTCTATTGTTTTTGCATCCTATTGTGTTCATAAATTATTAATTTATAGGAGGACTTGTCTCCATCCTATACTATTCATATTGTGGAAAATTAAGTTTGGTTTGTACATGGATGTAGCCTCCCAAATATATAGGCAAGGATGAAATTTATATATTTTTTATTCAAATAAATTTATTTTGAAGATAAAGTAACATATCAAAATGGAACAATATTATTGTTTATAGTACATGGATGTCGCCTCCTGAAAATATATGGGCCAGGATTGCATTCATATAAACTGATTAACATATAAACTGAATTTTATAAAAAACAATAATAAACTCTGCGCTTGTGTAAACATATATATATAATTAATGCCAAAACCAAAAATCTATTTTAGATTAAACTGATTAAAATATAAATTGAATTTTATAAAAAATAACAATATACTTTGTTGGTGCATAAACATATATAAAATTAATGCCAAAACCAAAACTCTATTTAAGATTTAATTGATTAAAATATAAACTGATTACACTCTGACTGTGACATAACAGTATTTACTCTTTCGAGGTATAACTCTCTTAATGTAGGGTATCATTCAGGCCTGTCTCTGTACATGGACAAGGCCATATTCGGCCCTGTCCATGTAAAGGGACATGCCTGAATTCAAGCATGTCTCTGTACATGGATAGGGCCATATTCAAACCTATCCATGTATAGGGACAAGCTCGAATTTAGGCCAGTCTCTGTACATGGACAAGGTCATATTTGGCCCTGTCCATGTACATGGACATGCCTGAATTCCAGCCTATCCATGTACATGGACAGAGCCAAATATGGCCCGATCCATGTACAGGGACAGACTCAAATTCAAGCCCGTCCCTATACATGGACATGGCTAAATTTGGGCCAGTCCCTGTACATGGACATGGCTGAATTTGGGCCAGTCCATGTACATGGACATGGCTGAATTCAGGGTAGTCCCTGTACATGGACATGACCATATTTGGCCCAATCCATGTACATGGCCATATTCAACCCTGTCCATATACATGGATAGGGCCGAAGATGACCCTGTCAACAGTCTAACACTATAAAATATAAAATCTAACTAACAATTTAATACTAAGACTAACTATTTAAATCATAAAATTTAAATTTATTATCTAAGCAATGCACAGACAGACACAACAAGCATGCAATGCTTAACATATTCGACCCTGTCCATGTACAGGGACAAGCTCAAATTGCCTTGCCCATGTACAAGGACAAGCCCAAATTCGGGCATGTCCCTGTACATGGATAGGGCCGAATACAACCCTGTCAACACTCTAAGACTATAAAATCTAAAATCTAACTAACAATTTAATACTAAAATCTAAAATCTAAAATATTTAATCTAAAATCTAAAATCTGTGATATGTAAGTTGTAATCACTATGAAGATGATTATCAAATAAGTGTTTTCATAATAAGCTAGAACACATACATTAAATCTGTATAAAAAAGGTTAACTGTAACCTTATGGACCTATTTATAACACATAACTCTTTACCTAATATGTGCACCATTTTTACACAAGCTCAATGTAATCCAAGGTAATTATAGTACAAGCAATGCACTCCTTGTAATATACTCTATATCCATAACACATCTTATGAATCAAACCCATGATGTTCAAAGCAGATAGGGTATACTTAGATATTATGGATCTACTTATGATACCTAATCACTTTTTAATGAAGCTAGCATAATTACATATATTACGTACTATTAATCACATATAGTATAATGATTACAATACTATTTTCCATAAGTTGGTATTGGAGTATGAGGTATTGTAGTAAGCACATAGTAAGCAAATTAGTATGTTTACTCTTATATGGAATGGGTTAAGGAAGATGGAATCACTAAGTTAGTACTAGCTAACCTTTCATTACTGATAGATAGTGTAGTATCACTATTACTTATACGTTCAACTCATATGAATGGGATAGAACTAATGGTAATCATTCACTCAATATCAATACCTAGTTAATCTTAATCGCTTGTATTAATTAGGTTAATTAGCTTGTACCCTTATCTTCCCTATTTATTTCATATAGGTTGTGTTCAGAGCTTATCCATGGTAGTTACTCAGCTTACATAGGTTCCATATCTATGTGTGAACAATGGATGTTACCTTGTCATACGTATCTCATGAATTACTATGATCATTGAATATGTGAATACGTACATACTAATCGTTACGATATATTAGTAGCTTACATTATTAGCTTTATATCCTAATAATACCATGTTCAATATGGCTTATATGCAGTCTTATCACAAATATTAAGCATAAGCTCATCGATCAGACTAGATGAAAACATATAGTATAATCATAAGTAAGACTGTAATCATTGTACATCACTTATACTAAGGTTTACACTTTTAGTAATAGTAACCAAGTTGGAATAGAGTCTCATCATAGCGATAACTGTAATCACTCTTTCATATCAAAGCTTAACACATATTTTACGTAATATGAATAGTTAATACAGTGCAATGTAAGGATCATGAATACTATACAAGATTATGGATCTGTATTAAGACTAACAATTTAATACTAAAAATAACTAATTAAATCATAAAATTTAAATTTATTATCTAAGAAATGCGCAACAGATACAACAAGCATGCAATGCTTAACATATTCGGCCATGTCCATATGTCTCACATTCTTAACTGACACTAGCATGTAAACCTTCAATAGACATACCTTTATTGAGATTCATAATGTAACATGTAGTATCACAACTTTTTAAAACAAAAGATGCTTAATTAATTATGATATCTCACCTTTTTATGCACTAATCGATCACTCTAAAATTTTGAATTTTTATTATCCTCAATAAGGAATTAATTCATTGTGACATACCTTACCCTAAATATTCATCTGCCTTATCTAAGGTTTTCAATAGAACATGTACCATTGTCTTTTGAAATTCTTAATTGAAAATTGAATACAAAAGTCTTTCGTGCATTGTTTAAATCATTTAACGTTCATTAAATTTAATAATCAATTATATAAAAGTAAAATAAAATCATCATAAAAGTAAAATCACCATTACTATCATTCCCATCAAACCATAGCTGAGACACAAGATTATTAACCATGGGGAGCCTAAGGTTCTAAATAGAGGTGTTAACAACATTCTTAAAAACATTTCAATATCTATGGCCCTATCCATATTCGACCCTATCCATGTACAGGTATAGGCCCAAATTCAAGCTTGTCCCTGTACATGGACAGGGCCGAATATGGCCCTGTCAACAATCTAAACATAAATTTAAAATCTAAATTTTAACTTACAATTTTAGACTATCAATTTAAATTTACTAATCTAAATGTCCCTGGATCAAACGGTTGCAACACCAATATACACCCGCCCACAATAACGACATGAAAGAATATTGCCAACACCAAACATTATCACCTAGTGCTATCGCCAACACCAAACACTATCACCAACACCAAACGGTATCACCTAACCAAAAATTTGGGAAAACTATGACAAGGGCGATATGCGGGTAATATATAAACCTTTTTTCGGTCGAAAGATTCTATTGGCCGAAATATATTTCGACTGAAAAGATGTTACCAGATGAAAACAAATCCATCTGGCTAAAATTGTACATGAAAATCGAGGGTGTCATCATGGTACCATTCAATTTGACGTTCAAAGGTTCGTTCGAAACATATTTCGATCGGAAAAATAGGACTTTTGGTCGAAAGAAGTATTAGTTCGTCCAAAAAAATGTCTCTACGAATTTTGGAGACCCGATTCTCAGAAAATTGTTACCCACCTTCATGATTTTACCCTATAGTATTGATTTTTAGGTTTTGATTTGTTTCATTTTTCAGAAGGAATATGGGACCATGCACTTGATCCATTGATCCATAAATGAAGGAATTATATCCCACTCGCTTCACTAACATGGATCCTCAACGGAATTAAAACTTTTGTTTTTTGTCTTAGTATTGTACATAGTGTTCTACCTTTAGAAAGGATACTAGGCCTTTGTCCTCTGCCCTATACAAGAATCTGTGTTCTTCTCTATTATTTACAACCTACTAGTCTAACACTCTTTCTGAATTGGGAAACATGGCATGAAAGTGGAAACATTTATGTGTTCAAACAATTGTGCATGGTCTCCATTATCATTCAACTTGCACATAATCAATTGGATGAAATCCATACAACCAACGTTTGTATAGTCATGTCCCCACTGTGTTTCAATTGCCAACCATGTTGATTTTTGTTGTAACAGCCTAAAATTTCTAAACATCATTTTTAATCATAAGAAAATTAATTCCTAACTGAGAAAATAACATCAACCATCGTCGGCCTTCGGAACTTCTTCCGTCGGGATTTCGCTACTCGCGATGTTTAATGACTTGGACCCACATGCTTGTGGAAATCGGGAAATCGCCGGTCGGGAGTTCGCGAGCCCTGTTGCACCATGCACAGGACCWTCCAAGTCCCGAACCCCGATGGTCAAGGGTYAACGCTTCCATCTCTGTCGGGRATTTCCCGKTCGGAAAATCGRCGATTTAAGTGTCGTTGTTCACTCCTCCCACAAACCTCCGAGCGCMGAAAGCCCGATCTGACGCTATGGCGCCACGTGTATCCCATTAACGCCCGGGGGCTCGAGCTGCCACGTCGCCATCGGGATTTCGCGGATCGCGAATCCACGATTCCAGTGGTTCATGGTATTGAAAACCCCGAAGTCCCGAACTCCGATATCCCGAGGTACGTGGGTTCGTACTGGTGGTGTCACCTCCCGCTATCGGGATTCGAGGGGGGGTCGCGAGTTCCTTTGTCGTTAAGCCCTTGCACCGGGAATTCGCGAGTGCCGAACCCCCGAAGTCCCGAGGTCCTGTGCCACGTGCCCCATCGATCGATCAACGGTCCTAATTGAATCGGGAAATCGCTATTCGCGATTTCAAAGGGTATGGGACTCATGCCTCTACAAACGTCGAAGTCCGATATCCTGATGGTGCCTAGACTTGCTGGTGTCGAAGGATTAAATCCCTCGCACCTTCCCTGAGATCTAACGTCTGTCGGGTATCCGCCTGGGATCTAACGGCTTAGATCCGTTTCCTACGTGACACTGTAACGGTTCGATATATTTTTGTGCCTCCTCTATTTTATAAGCAACTTAAAAAATGTTTTATTTAAGTAAGCTGAAGCAATAAATTCATAGCCTAATGTTGACTTGGGATAATAGATACCTTAACAACTTAGATTTGTCATCAATACTGAATCCATGGCAGACAGAAATAATCCATAAGCATTGATTAAGTAAACTGAAAGAACAACTTCCTAACATAATATTGAGTTTTATAACATCAACTACAGCAGTTTAGAATTCTCAATAAATACTGAAATGATAACAGAAAGAAGTAAATTCAAACTTAACCAAGTACCTGGATCTGATGCTAATTTCAGTTGCCTCTGCTGCCTTGCTGTCTTG
>ML785380.1:320762-394599 GCA_009831015.1 Picea engelmannii
TTGAATTTACATACCTCACTCTGATGCTATCCGCAGCAGCTTGCTCCCTTCGCTTGAACCTGATGCTGCTCCTTAGGACACCCCAAAACCAGCCACCCTGCCGACTAGTAACGCCTAGCCCTAGGACATCAATGGATGTCCTATCCCTTCGAGCCCAAAACCTCCTCAGCCCCCCGGTGCACTGTAAATTCCACTGTAAACTCACTATGTCCCCCCTGCTCCCAGTTCTTCCCCCTCGTAGAAAAATGAATCCCTCCATAATCCTTCTCCACTTCCCTTATTCCTCCTTCACCGCCCTTCCTCCATTAACTCCCCCCACCAAATACCTTATCCCTTTATTAATGCCTTATCCATTCATTTATTACTTAACTTAACGTATTGGTTACGTTATCCCTTGTGGGATACGTAACCCAATTAAACATTATATTTTATTACCCACCCATTTGTTTCATACTTAATTAATCAATTAATTAATTAATACTCAAATTAATCATTAACCCTTAATTAAAGAGTTAATCATACTTAAACTAATCATAATAAAAAATAATTAATTAATAACAGATAATTAGTTAAGGTTATTTAATAATTAATTATAGTTTAGCTAATTTTTTTTTTAGGATTATTTATTAAATTAATCATCTTAATAATTAAGGGTCATTACACAATCCAAGCATGAATTCCTTTGCCTTGTAATTTTACTTTTAGTAATATTTGATTTTTTTTTTTAATTTATGATATTTTACAATTCAATTACTTCTATGTGAGGTTTTATACATTTGAAGTAACAAAATTAAATAAAGAACATGTAAATAATAAAACGAAAAATAAATGATCTTCATTTCAAATGTTTCCCATACAAATTCTTGAATCTTCGAAACCTACAAGTCCCTGCGTAGACTAGGGCCAGGTATATGATATTTAGCCACCCTAGAACAATGTTACCATAGAGAGACCAAGCATGGAAAAGAAAAAAGAAAGCTGAGCCAGAAATGGAATAGAGCAACGAAGGCGAATCAAAAGGAGAAAACCTGCATATAGAAACTGATTAGCGTCGAATAAAATCGAGATTTAATACAACAAACTAACAAGTAAACATTTACGTTATGAAATCTAGCAAACTCATCCTCACTTTATCCTTCTCACCGCTTCGCAAGACCCCCTGCTGTCGACGATTTCGTCAATCCTTGCTGAAGATATAAAAGAAGAATGAAATGAAGCAGTCCTGACAACACTCCAAGCATACTTCTCTCTGAATTTCTACCAAAGTTTTCTCTCACAAAATTTTCTCTAAAATTATCTTTAGAAAATTTCCGTCTTCAGAAAAATCCCCTCCTATTGTTGGGCGCTGCTTCCTTTATACCATTTGATGGACCGTTACCTGGTATTTCTGGCAGTTTTGAGGCTAACAAATCTAATCCCACACGGGACAAAACTCTTTCATTTTAAAAGAAACAAAATATTCATTAAGAGAATTTCCTTGTCCACGTGTTGTTTTTTTTGTTAGTTGAAGAGTTGAACCATGGATCAAATCCTTTAAAGGCACGATTTCTTTATGTTCACTTATGTATTTATTATGTGAAATGCCCCATCCAATTTATCCATTCAGTTTAAAATAAAATGATAGTCAAATTCCATGATCTACCCTCTTTTAGATAACCAACATTTGCCACACCCTTTTCATCTTGTTGAATTTACTACGTATGGTCCATGAATGCATGGAGTGCGTGGTCCCTATTTTTTCAAGAGCTTCCCATCGAGGCCAAAGAACTTACCCTAATATAGTTTGTATGTAAGAACAACTTGCACTATGGAAGCCTTTTCTCTTAGAGCAAGGGCATCATCAATTCCAATCTTTTCAAGCTTTTGTCTACAAGCATGTCAACATGACTTTCAAAAAAGGAAGCAACACTCGTGATTTTTGAAAGATCATCACCCTTAACAGATTCTATATCTTCCCTGTATGCATTAATCACAACATCATATCATGGAAGTGAGAATATAAAGGTAACATTTACACTGATACCAAGTGAAATAACTTGCTTTATAGACGGAATACATTTTGTTGTTGCTGGAATCTTAATTTAGACATTGCGGAGATTGACTCTTTTGTGTAACCACTTAGCAGCCTCAACAATACCTCTTGTCTTCAAGTGCAAGTCTGGGCTAGAGTTCGACATAAAAATAACCATTTGTTCCCGCCGTTGCATCATCAATGGGCTCAAACAATTCACCTGCATCTTGGATATCTTTTATTACAAGCTCCCAGTAAGTGTCCTCAACTCCGTTCTGTAATCTGTCATCGCAAGATGTTCCAAGTTTCTATGGGTATCTACTGTTTACCCTTGGAATTTTATCCCACATATATATGAAGAAGTAATTATTTTAAGTTCATAAGGACAATTGGATTTATGCATGAGCAACGCGTCGTGTAATTATGTTATGCCTTGGGTCTCATAGTGGTCTTGTTCGACATTTTCTCTTGAAATTTGCGTAACACTCGGTTGAGTACTTAATTTTTTTTTTTTTTTTAACCATGGGAGCAGCAACCTCTCAAGAGTATATCCAACAGCCCGCAAGCCAGATATACCAATAACTTGTGACTCAGCAGGGGCCGAGACGTCCCGAGGCCCACACCGGGTGAACCTCTATCCCAGGGGTCGTCTACCCTTCCAGCTTTGTCACAACGGGCCAATATGAGCATCCCTACCCCCCGCAGGTTTTTGAACTTGTGACCTCCCCGGAAATAACACATACTCTTAACCATTGGGCCCACTCAGGTTGAGTACGTAATTTTTAATGCGGTCTTCAAAAATATGTTATGTACACTTCGTTTATAGATGAAGACGGTCTTTAAAAATGCATACTTCGTTTATAGATGAAGGCGGTCTTTAAAAATGTACACTTCGTTTAAAGATGAAGGCGGCCTTTAAAAATGTACACTTCGTTTATAGATAAAGACGGCCTTAAAAAAAAAAATGCACTTGTCACAATTTGTTTATAGACGAAGGCGGTCTTTAAAAATGGACTTGGCACATTTTTCACTTCGTTTATAGATGAAGGCGGCCTTTAAAAATGCACTTGGTTTATAGATGAAGCGACCTTTAAAAATGATTAATTGAAACAAAATGCACTTGGTTTATAGATGAAACGGCCTTTAAAAATGATTAATTGAAACTTTTGTAACCATAAGACACATGATGAAGTCAACCTTTAAAAATGAATAATGCACTTGGTTTATAGATGAAGCGGCCTTTAAAAATGATTAATTGAAACTTTTGTAACCATAAGACACATGATGAAGGCGACCTTTAAAAATGATTAATACACTTGGTTTATAGATGAAGCAGCCTTTAAAATTGATTAATTGAAACTTTTGTAACCATAAGACACATGGGAAAGTAATTTTAACTTTGGATAAAAATGGAGAAAGTAGTGTAGGTTAACAAATGCAAAGGGTAAATTTGGAAACCTAAAGTAATTTTATTTAACAGACAAAATAAATTTTTGGTTTAGAATATAATTTGGAAAAGTAATTTTAACTTTGGATAAAAATGGAGAAAGTAGTGTAGGTTAACATATGCAAAGGGTAAATTTGGAAACCTAACGTAATTTTATTTAATATATAATAGAATTTTTTGGTTTAGAATATAATTTGGAAGGAAAAGAAGACTCATCAACATGTGCATGGGAGAAAATGAAACTAGAATTGAAAGAGATTCGAAGCATGAGGAAATGAGTCAAATTTTACGGGGATTCGAAGCATGAGGAAATGAGTCAAGTTTTACGAAAATGCACAAAATTTTCCATGTAATATAATTTGGAAGGAAAAGAAGACTCATGGACATGTGCATGGGAGAAAATTAAACTAGGCTTGAAAGGGATTCGAAGCATGAGAAAATGAGTCAAGTTTTACGAGGATTCAAAGCATGAGGAAATGAGTCAAGATTTGAAGCACAAGGAAATGAGTCAAGTTTTACGGGGATTTGAAGCATGAGGAAACGAGTTAAGTTTTATGAAAATGCACATAATTTTTCATGTTACAACAAGGTGTTGATATTATGGTAGTTGCGGGAGGTATTAACCTCCACTTGTGACCTTTGATGAGATTAGAATATTCTAGGAAGCAAGAAGAACCCTAAAATACTTGGACATAACCCTAGAAGTAAAGTCGACTAAAGAGAATATTTTATATTGAGTCTTTAGCCTCCAAAAAGAGAAGTCCGCCCAGACAACCTAGAAAGAGCAGTTTAAATATAAGGCCCCAGAGGTCATTTGATACACACAAGTCGAAATTGCAGAAATCCAGTAGTGCACAAGTCTGGGGAGCAGCTGCAGCTGCAATTACCGCAACCTGTAATTTCGGTCTTTATGGGTTGGACTTTCTGATCAGTCTTGGTTATATTTTCTTGGTGCATTAGCCTTGGTTGGCTATTGTTTTTCTACTAGAATTCTTCTCTCTGTCAAGGTCAAGGTGCTCGGGGTGGCATTCGTGCTTATGGTTGGGTGACAATATTGCAATATTGTCTATTGTTAAATGAGGACACCCACTTTTCTAATAGGTTATGGGCCCACACCTCCTTCATTCAGTTTAACTACTGGAAGGAAGCTAAGCCATAAGGTTATCAAGATCATTGAAGAACTACCGCTAGGGTTTCTAGTAGGTGCAGTTACTGAAGCACCGCTGCTAGGGTTACTAGCAGGTGCAGTTGCAAAAACCCTAAAACTCTTGCCCAACACCTTATGTTGGAACACCTTACTCAAGAAGAATATATTCTAGTGCACCTTAGCCCAACGCACCTTTTGGCACTCTCAGAAGGAAATAAACATCAAGGTTGAGATTTTAGGTCAAATTCAAAGTTTGACCAGTTATTAGTCAACATAAATCATGAATGAAAAGACAGATCATCTACACTATTCATCTCTCATAGGAACTCTTGAAGATGACATGTGGATAATTGAAAGTGGAGCTTCCAGGCATATGACAGGAGATCAAGTCAGACTCTCTAATCTAAATAAAAAGAGGACATCCTACAAGGTAGAACTTGGAGATAAGAACACTTATCTAGTCGAAGGAATTGGTCAAGCCTCCATCAAATTGAAAACAAGTAACGATGTTCATTTGAGCAATGTCTTATATGTACCTGGTTTAGAAAATAATCTTGTATGCATATCTTTCCTAGAAGACAAAGGAAACAAAATAGGCTTTGTAGATGGAAAAGTATTATCTTGGTCTAGAGACTCCAACATAGAGAACGCTAAAGTTTTTGGAACCCATGAAGGAAGACTATACATACTACTAGAACAAAATGATGAAGCTCTTGTACATGATGAAGTAAATTTCAAAGAACTTTGGCATATAAGGTATGCTCATATCAATTATCAAGCATTACCTTTCCTCGAAAAGATGGTTGAAGGAATACTAGAACTACAATATACACATGAAGGAATTTGCAAAGAACGTGCTCTTGGTAAGAATGTTAAGAAACCATTCTCAAGCTGATCCGAATTTATGCAGGAACACAACAGAATACACAAATAACCATGAATACAAAGATGCAACAAAAATAACACTTCATTTCATTAATATCAAAGAACTGAAATTTGTTTACAGACATAATAGAAATAAACTAGCTAGGGCGCTGGTAGCTTATCTCTGAGA
This sequence comes from Picea engelmannii, assembly GCA_009831015.1. Taxonomy (NCBI): domain Eukaryota; kingdom Viridiplantae; phylum Streptophyta; class Pinopsida; order Pinales; family Pinaceae; genus Picea; species Picea engelmannii. The sequence continues at coordinate 326,422 of ML785380.1, forward strand.
AGAGATGTGGCTGCTACAGGCCTCTAAAATCTGTGTTACAATGAGGCACAAATGACTATATATTATTGAGAAACAATGGAAACCCTAAAAATCAAAAAACCTAACCCTAGGAGATGAAACGCCAAAATATGGGCCTTGTCGGGGTAAATTGGTACATCAATTTCCCGGGGTCGTAACTTTGGCATCCTAACTCCGTTTGATGCATATGATACATCGTTAGAAAGATCTATCCGAGGAATACAATTATGAATAAAAAACATCATGGTTTAAAATGAACTAATATTAGTCATAGTTTGATGCCCAAAAAACGTCGTTTAGGGCCTCAAAATGGATCCAGAAGTTTAGGACTCGAAAAACTGCAAAAAATAGTAAATTGTGCTACAATTAAGGAAACTGAAAAACTGAAAGAAACAATGGTGGGGGTCCAAGTGGAATAGGTGGGTGGCCACCAATATCCACCTGGATCACAAGCAACAATAATAGATCTAAGGAAATCCTAGATCTAATACATTCAAATGTTTTCCTTCTGATGCCAGTCAAATCTCTAGAAGGTTCTCTTTACTATGCAATCTTCATAGATGATTAATCAAGAAAGACTTGGTTATATATCTTGAAGACAAAGGATAGAGTTTTCAGCAAGTTTCAAGAATTCAAAGCAGAGATAGAGAACCCCACAAACATGAAAATCAAGACCTTGAGAACAAATAATGGAGGAGAGTACACATCCAAGGAATTTGTTTCCTTTTGCAAATAGGTAGGGGTTAGGAGGGAGCTAACTGTTCCTCATAATCCTCAACAAAATGGTGTAGCAAAAAGGAAGAACATATTTATTGAAGAAACTGTGAAGTCACTAATGAACAATCAAGGTTTATCTATGTATTTGTGGGGAGAAGCAACCATGACAACAATATATGTTTAAAACAGAAGTCCCCACTGCATATTAAAGGATATGACTCTAGAAGAAGCCTTCTCAGGAAAGAAACCTAATGTGGAACACTTAAGAATCTTTGGATTCTCTGTTTACATTCACATCCCCAAGAATAAAAGGAAGAAATTAGAACCCTCAAGAAAGAAGGGCATATTTGTGGGATACAATGAATCATCCAATGCCTACAGAATCTATATCCCATAACAACATAAGGTTGAAGTCAGCATAGATGTAACCTTCAATGAAAAGATGGATTTCAAGAAATCCATAGAAGAAACTATAGAAGAAAAAGAGTATGAAGAGCCTAAAGAAGAAAACGCATGTCTTCCAGAAAGTCAGAATGAAGAAACAAAACAACTTGATCATCCGATGTAACCATGTGAACCTATTGAATCGGTCATTGTACCCAAAACCAAGAAATGTCCAGCTTGGATTGAAGCTACTCTACAAGAAGCAGAAAGACTCAAAGCCCCAAGTGGCACCTTCAGAAAAGGAAAAAATCCCAAAATATTCTCCAACTATGCAACATGTATGACAAAGATTCTAAATGAAGAACCCACCACCTTTGAAGAGATAGCTTAGAAGAAACAATGGAAAGAAGCCATGATAGAAGAACACCAATCCATCATGAAAAATGATGTATGGGAAATTGTGCCTAGACCCAAAGAAAAATCAGTAGTAACTTCAAAATGGGTCTATAAGATCAAACATGCAGAAGACATCAGTGTGGAAAAATACAAAGCAAGGTTCATAGCTAGAGGGTTCTCCTAGAAGGAGGGAGAAGACTATGACGAGACATTTTCTCCTGTTGCCAGATATACTTCTATTAGAGCCATTATGTCTCTTGCTGCTTCCATGGGATGAAGTTTACATCAGATGGATGTAAAGACAACTTTTCTCAATGGAGAAATCAAAGAAGAAGTATACATTGAACAACCTCAAGGATTTGAAGTACACTCTAGAGACACTCATGTTTTCATATTAAAGAAAGCCCTGCATGGACTCAAGAAAGCTCCAAGATCTTGGTATGCCAGAATAGACATCTACTTAATAAGACTTGGTTTCTCCAAGAGTCATGTAGATCCAAATCTCTACTACAAAGTCGTGAACAATGCACCCGTGATTCTACTGCTATATGTCAACGATTTATTCTTGACAGGTGAAGAGTTTCTCATCACCCAGTGTAAGAAGGAAATAACTTCTGAGTTCGATATGAAAGATCTTGGTCTCAGCATTATTACTTGGGACTAGAAATATGGCAAAAGCATGGTGAAGTATTCCTTGGACAAGGAAAATATGCAGTGAAGATTATTTAGAAGTTTGGAATGATGGATTGCAAATCCATGGACACTCCTATGACCACAGATATAAGAAAAGTAAGAGACTCAGATTCTGATCCAGTAGACCTATCCCTATATCGACAATTGATTAGGTCATTGATGTATTTAGTGAATACTCGACCATATATTTTGTTTGCTGTAAACACCCTAAGCCAGTTCCAGGTGGAACACAGACATGAACATTGGATAGCTGCAAAGCATATTCTAAGATATATTCGTGGGATGCTAAACTATGGTTTAAGATATACCTCATTCAGTGATATACAACTTCATGGATTCACAGATTCAGATTGGGCAGGGAGTGCATAATACATAAGGAGTACTTCAGGGATGTGTTTCAGCTTGGGCTCCGTTATGATATCTTGGGGAAGTAGGAAACAAAACTCTGTCACACTCAACACAACATAAGAAAAATATATTGTAGCATGTGAGGCATGTACAGAAGCCGTATGGCTGGGAAAAATGATTTCTGGATTATTTGATCAGGTTCCAGATTCAACCATAATACATTGTGACAATCTGAGTTGTATAACGCTATCCGAACACCAGTGTTTCATGAACGATCGAAACACATTGAAATGAAATACTACTTTATTCGAGATAAAGTCTAGGAAGGGGAAGTGAAGCTCCAATATATCTCCATAGATGAGAAAACAATATATATTTTGACAAAGCCTTTGTCCAAGATAAAGTTTGCTTACTTATGAGACAAGTTGGGGATCGTGGAGATAACTCCCTTTGTTGAAAGGGAAGAGATGGATCTCCAGGTTGGGAGGGAGCACTAATATATCATTGATTTATGGACAATCATTTTCCAATTTGGAAAATGGTACAGGATGGGAAGTTCCTTTCTAGTTCGAAAATTGGTTTGAGATTTTCTGATGGACATGCATTTTCTAGTTTGGAAAATGGTCCAGATAGGACAATCATTTTCGTAATGAAAATGGTCCGATAGATTGTTGATGTACCATAGACAATGATTCCCCTTGTGGCCAGTGTGGGGGAATGGTCTAGGACAATCATTCTTCTTGGAAGTCACTCTCAATAGTGGTCAAGTAGAATGGTTCACCTCACCGGGCAGTCATTCTTTCAAAGTTCATAGTTGTGAGCAATTTCGAATAATGGTCCATTTTGGAGGTTGGTGCAAGACAGTTATTTCCTTAGGAAATGGTCCAGACAGTCATTCCCTAGGGAAGACTCATTCTCTCTAGGTTGCACTATGTTTAGTGCTAGAGGAATGGCCCAGTTAGGTTAATGGTCTAGGTTCAACAATCAGGGGCATGCATTCCCTAGGGTAGACTCATTCTATCCAGGTTGCACTATGATTAGTGCCAGAGGAATGGCCCAGTTAGGTGAATGGTCCAAGATCAGAAAATTAGGGACAATTATTCTTCCATGCTTGGGAAGAATAGTCCATATAGCCCATGGTTGATGATTTTACTGTATGAGGGAATATTCTCTTCCATATCTCACAGATGTGAGTGGAAGAATGGGCCAGATGACTCAACTTGTATCATGATATTGTTTATGCAGGTTGATATTAGATGATATGACTGTTGTAGAGAATGTATGTCTCTGGACAGTAGTTGTATACTACTGTGGTGGATGTGTTCCACTGATTGAGACCATGTGTCACTGGTTAGTAGACATGTGCTACTTGGTATGGTTGTGTACCACTGAATAGTTGTTATGTACTACTATGGATAGACACAATTGTGTTCTATCGGATGACATTGCACTGATTGTCATGGAGATTATCCAGTTGGATAATGTTGATGGTGCTCGTGATTTGATCATGAGATATTTTGTGTGGCTATGATGATGCTACCAGTTGAATGGTCTATTTTTTCTCAAGACCATTTCCTTTTATACCTCCCTAGCTATGAGGGAGTGTTGATATTATGGTAGCTGCGGGAGGTATTAACCTCCACTTGTGACCTTTGATGAGATTAGAATATTCTGGGAAGTAAGAATAACCCTAAAATACTTGGACAGAACCTTAGAAGTAAAGTCGGCTAAAGAGAATATTTTATATTGAGTCTTTAGCCTCTAGAAAGAGAAGTCGGCCCAGATATCCTGGAAAGAGCAGTATAAATATAAGGCGCCAGAGCTCATTTGATACACACAAGTCGAAACTGTAGAAATCCAGTAGTGTGCAATTATGGGGAGCAACTGCAGCTTCAATTACTGCAACCTGCAATTTCAATCTTTCTGGGTTGGACTTTCTGATCAATCTTGGTTATCTTTTCTTGGTGCATTAGCCTTGGTTGGCTATTGATTTTATACCAAAATTCTTCTCTTTGTCAATATCAGAGTGCTCGAGGGTGGCATTTGTGCCTATGGTTGGGTGACAATATTGCTATATTGTCTATGGTTAAACGAGCACACCCACTTTTCTAACACAAGGTGTATGAGAAAATGGATGTTTGGCCAAATCAAAGACATTGTTAAATCAAGGGATGTGATCTTGCATGATCATATCCATAAACATGTGGTCAAAAGATGGGATAATTTGAATGTTCCACTCCATGCCCTAACATATGTCCTTACCCCAAAACATTATTCTTCATCTTGGTTGGCCCAACCAACACTTGGGGGTGGGGTTAGGAGAAAAAAACACATAGATACAGAGGTGAAAAATGGATATATGATTGCATTGGACAAGTTGGTACATGATGAAGAGGAGTGTGATCAAGTACAAATAAATTTCAACAAATACATAAGTGAACATGGAGTCTTTGGAAACTTGCATACAACCAAAGATTGAGACATGTTGGATGGGACTTGGGACAACAATCCAGAGGAAACTAATTTGGAGGATGGAGCCATGGTTTTAGATTTATTGGAAGCATAAATTTTGGGTGATCATGATGGTGATCATATTCCTGGAGGAGACATGCCACCCCCATCCAGTAGCAACATTCCATATGCATCAATTTTTCCTTTATCTTCACAACGCCCATTGTCACGTGGGGGCCATTCAACTGTTGGTCATGTTCCATGAACACTTCCACCTACTCCTACTCTTTTTCAAACTCAAAGAGCATGAGAAAAGAAACTAGAAGTTTCTCCTGGAAAGAGGAAAATTTAGAGCATAGTACTTAGTACTTTCTAATATATATTAGATCTCTTTTTCTTTTTCACGTTTACAAGTAGTCTATAGAACTTAGTACTTTGTCTTGACTCTTTACTATGGCTTATTCTGTAAACAATGAAGTTATGAACATTATATGACAATTTACCTTTGAAGTTTGAACTTTGAATTATTGACTGAATCTTACAACTCTTTGGTAATGAATATGATGCTCTAGAGTCTATTTCATTTTATGGTCGATGTTGTCTATTACAATCTATGTGTACTAAATGGTTGATGCTTTAATAATCATCACTAATCCAATGTTTAAATGATCTTATATCTCTATTTTCATGTTTTTTTGCAATTGATTTGACATTTTGCATGTTTTTTTTATATATATGCATCAAAATATATTAAAATATGCATTATATAAAAAATGCTCTTGAAATGCTCCCACTCCCAGATATTTTTGAAAATTGTTCTTCTCGCTCCTGCTCCCTACTCCCAACATCCTTGGTTTAATTTAATTAAATGCCTAAGTATTTGGCATTAGTGTATTAAATTAAATCCTATCCATTTATCTAAAGTGTTGGTGAGATCTAATCTCAACCCTCGATCACTTTGGAGATCTAGGGTTTTGGATTTAGGGTAAACTCAACATTATAAAAGATAACTAATGTGAGAGGAGGAGACACACATAGAGTGATATAATCAGATCTCATTGATTGGGTGGAGAAGGAATTTCATCCAAGTGTGTAGGAGCACGGTTCAAGGAAGGGAGCAAGGGGAAATAAAGGAAGTAGCAACCAACAAGATTGAAGGACATATCTTGAGGTGTGATAGGATAGGCTATTTTTTCATTTTGTATTCTTCCTTAGGTGGGCCTTCTTAATGTCATCACTACCAACATTGATATGAATATTCACAGTTCAAATGAGGGATACTAATGTAAATTTCATTGATAAAGGAATAACTATGGATGTGCATGCCAACAAAGAGATATGACAACTATTTGTTTGTGGTGTCTCACTTTGGTCTTTCAAATAAAACATGATCTGCTGATAAATCTAGAAATAGAAAATGATTACTTGTATTGATTCGAGATAGTGCAAAGTCAATTATTTCCACTACATGTCAAATATTTTCTCTTTCATTTGTTTACCTTACAAAAACATTTGTGTCGTCTTTGTTTTGTCTCAAGATAGAATGATGTTACCCCAACCCAAGTCTTTATGTTTGTATTTGTAGGATTATTTTGCATAGCTAGAGAAGATTTCACCTCCTTGATTTTGTTTGCATATTTTATAGTTTTGTATGCCTCCAATGGATTCAAATAGACCTTTAATCGATAGGTGTGGAACCGAGCAAGTGAATGTGATGGGTGCACATGAGATATAAAAATATAAAAATAAAACCCACAAGTAGGTGGATGGAAGCTGTGGAGTCATGGGGAGTGTTCAAAACCCACTATAGATTCCACCCTTCTGGTCACACAATAGGTATTTTATTACACAATTTTAGACAACAACACAATAAATTGATCTTCTTGGATTGCGACAAGTAGAAACATGGGGATCCTTTTCTTTTTGTAGACTTTAGTGTGAAATAAAATAAGAGGAATGTTGATGGTTTGGAAGGAATGGGGATAATTTCTAATTACAAGAATCACATCTAGTAATCATTCCGAGAAAGAAAATTATGGAAATAGCCATACTATCACAACCATTGATTTCTTGGACACTAGAAATGGACGACCTAAATGCATACTAGTGAAGACTAGGAACCCAAACATTAGGAATGAGCAGCCGCATCATGGCTCTGTGTGTATGGATCAAACATCAAGAGAACTTGTTCTTGAAAGTGAGGTGGGTGTGCCATTTATATGATGTACTTTCCAATCAAACTAGTTTTCTTGTACTAGAAATAAGTGCCTCTAATGTTCTATCACAATTGATTCTGGTGCTAAACGTTAATAAGAGATATGTATAGTTTTGATCTCAGTTAAATAGGACTGAGGGGGAAGGTCAAGTTTAGTGGGTGAATTTTAATTACTAGCCGATGTTTGAAATTCGATGAGGGTAGAGGATCCTCGTTGATGGGTGGATTGTGGGTACAACTGAAAGAAGTACTTAAATGATTCCTAATCCATTCCATATTATGGATACTTCATCTTTGAATCCAAACTATTCAAATATTAGACTCCACATATTAAATCACAAAACCATTCTAAGAAACCTACAACTCACAAACAAATGATTCAAACTAACAATGACCCCTAGTACACTAAATAACGCTAAAGACCACATAGTATGATGTCAGACTTAGAATTCAAGAATCCAAATGCTCATGATAAACATCAGAAATAAACAACTATTATTAAGCATCTATAACAACAAACACCATCCATTAAACCATGGAGAAATCCATACAAAAATACACAATGTTTATCGTGGAAACCCAAATGGGAAAACCAACTTCTAATGGGGGATTAGTTCTTCATTTCGACAATATCTAGTACAATGCAACTGTTGGCTCTCTGTGCATTTTATTCTCTTGGCCAAAAAAAACCCCTTTAGAATGTAGGTGAATGAATAAATGGGGAGAGATGAGGGATAAGGGGAAATCCAACAACCATGACCCTTGATTTCCCCTTCCTCAACCTTCTCTCTTATTTTATTTTTCTTATTTATTTTAATTCTCTTTTTTCCTATCTTTTCCTTTTGCCCTATTCAACTTTTACATTGCATTGATTTACACAGTTTGCAAAACTTCATAAATTGTCGAATTAATATTGCAGGTATTGAGTCTTACAAATATTAGTTGGTTTAGATCCATTTCAGATCATGCCTCCCCATTGAGAGGCTTTTTCGTCTGTAAAATATCAAACGAAACCAATTTCTATTTGCTTCTCTGGAACATGGCTCTGAATCTAGCTCTTGACTACAACTATGAATTTGGCTTTGTCTTTGGATATTGGCTATGGTCCTAGCTACAATTCTAGAGTTGTTTAATGGCTTTCTTATTCCCGCAATGAAAAAGTTTTCTCATTGATTCTCAGCTCTAAGTAATCTCTAGATTTGAACTCTGCACTCAACATCCATTCTCATCTCTCTCTCTCTCAGACTTGGAGATAGTCCATCTTGGCAGTTAGTGAAGCCAATTCAACTGCTTGTATGTGTTTCAGTGTGACCCCAACAAGATATTCCATCACGTAACAATCCTACAGGAGGAAGTGTGGTCTGTCTTCTCATTCTAGGATCAATTGATTTCCTACATGGAAACAACCCTTATGTGCTTGCACACCCTTACAAGTATGCCATGGAGTTCTCCAGAACTCCCCCAAAGGTCATTGACTCCCATGCACCAATCTACAACACATATTTAGGAAGGAAAACTTCTTTTGGAAGATTGTAGTTAGCAATTGGAATGGTGCGTCCTTGGTTGTTGGCATCAAATTGTTTTCCTCTTCGATGGTGATACATACCTCTTGTGTTGCTATCACTCCTTGGACAACTTGTCCTTGAGTTAGAGATGCATTGAATTCTTTATCTTTGTTATGCTTCACTTTCCATACTCTCCCCTTGTTTGTGCGGTTTTTGGGGTGAAGCTCTAGGTGAAGTCGCCAACACTTTTCTTCCCAATGTCCACTCAACTTGTAGTAGTGGAAAAATTTCTCGTTGTTTCTACATGGACTATCTAACATACTCCTCTTCTCCACATGTTTGTGAGTTTGTTGTTGGATTGGAGAAGTATTCTTTCCATTCCTCCCCTGAATTTTTTTTGGCTTATGACATGTGTCTAGCTTCTCCCAATAAGATTACTCACAATGTACTTTCTTCCTATAGAAAGTACATGCCTCTAAGTACCAATATTTGAAAACGCTATAGCCTCTATTCTTGCAGTATTGAAAAACAAGGGATGTCTTGTTTGATGAATACCTCTTGGTCTTCTTCTTTCCTCGACTGATTGGCTTGCTACTTCTTCTGAGTGATGGTGCCGGTTGCGTCTTCAAGTTCTTCTCATGCCTTCCCTTCTTTAATCCACCACAAGAAGGATGAGGTGGTAATGGGTCTCCATATTCACTTACTTGTTCTCTTTCTCCTAATAAGTAGGCGAACTTCGACATGCCTTTTTCTTCACAAAAGTGGTCTTCATGGTCATGGGTTTTGCACCTTTTCCATTTAATCCTAGGCCTTCATGCTTGACCCATGATTTAGTTATAATGGGGCTCAATATTCCTTGTCTTCTCTTTCCTATCCTTTTTTCATCATAGCTCATCTTCCTTAAGAGTTTGCAACTAATGCATTTGGTATGATTTTCAAATAAATCAAGATATTCTTGAGAAATATCTATGAAAGGTGAACTTACTAGAGTGGTCTTGGTCATGGTGTTGGCCACAATAGTGACAATGGAAAGTGACCTTGCTTCTTGGTGCTCTTCAAAAATTTCTTGATTCTTTGCCAAGGCCTCCTGGTTTTCCAACTCTAGTTGTAGATGTGAGGTCATATAAGTGATCCTATCTTATTTCCAACTATCCAACTAGATGAACTTTTCTCCCACGTGTACAACCTAAAATCTGTGCTAGTCCCAATCTTCCATGATCGTAGTGAGGGACTCTTGGAATTCATAAAACTTTTTCTTTAGAAATGGAAGAAATTTGGTATAAGTCTCAAGGTTCTTCTCCATCTCTTCCATATTTTGGATGAACACCTGGACCTGCTCCTTCAATTTCTCATTCTCTTATCGAAGTTGAGTATCGTTGGTCCTTAAGTTTTCCAACCTCACTTCTTTCTTTACCCATGTCGAGGTATGGAATTTTCTCTTCAAAGTTTTGGTAGCTATGTCATGGTCAAGGATGTAACTACTCTGATGCCTTATGATCCGTAAACAAGGGACTTATAGCCCACTCGTTTCACCAACACATATCCTCCATGGAATTAAAAACTTTGGTCTATATCTAAGTCTTGTACATATGAAAGGCTACTAGGTCTCTGTCCTTTTCCATATGCTAGAATCTTTGTTCTTTTCTATTCTTTACAACTTACTATTCCAAGAATCTAACTTCTAAATTGGGAAATAAGGCATGATTATGTAAACACTTATGTGTTCTAGCAATTGTGTATGGCCTTGTTGATGTTTAGATTGGTCAAGATCCAAACAACAACCTCACGAGGATCTGAATACCCCTGCATTATTATAGATGTGGTACTCTTATGTCATAATTTCAATGATATATCTTGATGCTCTTGGATTGGGGAGAATGTTGGACAACAAAATCTAAGTCTTTATTTCTTAGTTTTCTATGAAATGGCTCTTGATAACCAGATTTATTATTTATGTTGAACAAGTAGCTTCTTAACAATAAAAAATATTGAAGAAAGGATTTAATATCATAATAAATGTATACTCAACATCATTTATACAACCCTATAAATGTGGATCTTTGGCGCCCTTATCTATTGGGGAAGCGCTTCCAAATTAAGACAGATCATCAAAGCCTCAAGTATTTTCTGGAACAACACCTTTCCTCCGCATAGCAACAAAAATGGGTGACTAAGATATTTGGATATGATTATGAGATCATTTACAAGAAAGACAAAGACAATGTGGTTGCTGATGCAGTTTCTTGAAAATATGAAGATGAGGGGTCCCTTTTTTTGCTGTCCTTCATTGTACCAGATTGGCTCCAAGATGTTCATCAGGAATGGCTACACGAGCCCAAAATTTCGCATCTGATACAACAATTGCAGGGAAATTCTCCAGTTTCCACAGGGCACTCTTGGCACAATGATGAGCTTCGTTACAAAGGCCGTTTTTGTTTAAGTAAATAGTCAAAACTTAAATCCAAATTACTTTATTAGCTTCATGCGACACCCACCGCTGGGCACTCAGGGTTTACCAAAACCTATGACCGGGTCAAACGTTCTTTTTTTTGGGATGGTATGAAATAGGACGTTCGCAATTTTGTGGCAGAATGTGGTGTTTTTCAACGTAAGAAGGGAAAAATAGTCAAAGCTCTTGGCACACTACAACCGCTTTCGATTCCACCTACTATTTGGAGGGATATCTCTATGGATTTTATTGTGGGCTTACCTAAATCCCTTCCAAGATCTCACAAATGGAAACCTTTAATCTCCCTTCCGAGATCTTTAATATCTCTTCCAATCTCTCCAATATCCCTATTGCAGCCTTCATCCTTCAATATTCCTTCCAAGCTCTCCAATCGCCCTTCAATTTCCTTCAATATCCATTCAATCCCCTCAAGAACTAGCAATAAGCCCACTCAAAAACCTCCTAGAAAAGATGAGTGAATGAGTGAAATGAGAAATAGAATGAGGGAAAAATGGAGTGAGTGAGTGTTTTAATCCTTTAGAAACCCTATCTATACCTTTTCCTCTCTTATGGAACCTTGTATTGGTTCCCAAACACTCCCAAAAATAAAAAAAAATCATCCTCTCATGTCTCACGTGCATGGAATGAAGGGAAGCGCTTTGGGAGCATTTTTATTATGCTAGGGAGTGCCCCAAGGGAGACCTGGGATTGATCTAAGAGCACTCAGGAAGCGTCGCTCCCTGAGCACTCCTAGTTCGGGTAGGGAGAATTTTTTTTCCCTTGAAAGCGTTCTCCCTAAAATCGCTCCAAGATGGGAGTGTTCAAGAAGCACACGTGGGATCATGCTTCTTGAACACTCCCTTTGGGAGCGCGATTCAGGAGCGAGGGGGGGAGGGGATCCCCATAGCATAGAATTAAAATCACATTAATTATAAAAATTCATTCATTTTAATAATCACTTTATTAAAGTGAATTTCCTAAGTCTTGAGAGGTATTAAGGATGAATTTCATATGTTAGACACAAAACCAATGTGGAACTATATGTTTGATGCTACAAACATCAACACGGTTGGCAATTGAAACATAGTGGGGACACGACTATACAAAGGTTGGTTGTAGGGATTTCATTCAATTGATTATGTGCAAGTTGAATGAGAATGGAGACCATGCACAATTGTTGGAACACATAAATGTTTCCACTTTCATGCCTTGTTTCCCAATTAATAAAGAGTGTTAGACTAGTAGGTTGTAAAGAATAGAGACAAACATAGATTCTTGTATAGGGCAGAGGACAAAGGCCTAGTAACCTTTCTGAAGGTAGAACACTCTGTACAAGACTAAGATAGAAACAAAAGTTTCAATTCCATTGAGGATCCGTGTTGGTGAGCGAGTGGGATATAAGTCCTTCGTTTATGGATCAATGGATCAAGTGCATGGGCCCATATTCTTATTGAAAAATGAAACAAATCAAAACCTAAAAATCAATATTATATTATGTTTCACCACAATGAAGTTTCCAAGGCATATCGTTTATATGATCATTCCATGCACAAGGTAATTGAATGTAGAGATGTTATCTTTAATAAACTTATTTCTCATGTTCCCCGAGGATATTTCCCACACCTTCTTGCAAATGATTTCCAGCGTGTTTCAATGAATCTTTCTCCTTTAGATTATGATTGATCTATATTTATGAGGGAATGAAATGAAACACATAAATAGGTCAGAATCAATGAGATACAATAATACTCAATTTCTATTGAGTATGAAATATGCAGAGACTGTAAAAAAATAAAGAGTGAAATGAACTCGCTAGAATGGTAGAAACTTATCTCTGAGAAGAGATGTGATGACTACAAGAATTCACAAGAAGATGATTACAATGAGGCCAAAAGGGCCTTTTAACATAAGGCATCAATGATAAAAACCCTAAACATCCAAAACCCTAACCCCATAAGATGAAAAGCCAAAAGGTTTTTGCACCTCGATGTGGTTAGTTGGTATGTCAACCTCCCTGGGGTGTTACTTTTGAATAGGATATTCATTGGAGGCACTCGGTAGCCCTTCTAAAAGGTCTAGCCAAAGAGTACACATTTTGAATGGAAAAATACATGCCTTTGACTATATACTAGGCGTTGTCATGCCAAAAAACATAGTTTAGGGCCTCAAAACATCCCCGAAAGTTCAGGACCCGAAAAAACCATAGAAAAATGCCAAGATGGAAAACTATGTTGTGAGCCAGTGGAATAGGTGGGTGGCCATCAATGTACACCTAGATCAGTGATGTTGGTTCTCCTATTAACCCTATGAATGTTTCCTCAAGCATTATTATTACAGTAATTAAGTAAATAAAACATAATGATGAAAACCCTATCCATCACCCTTCTAGTTTCAATTCCACAAATGTATTTTCTCTTATATTGAGTGCTTATTTCAACACTCATCAATTAGTTGAGAAATTCAATGATGATAATGGACACTTCTTGATTGATCTTATTTATCCAACCCATATTCCTCCATGTAGGTCAAGGCATATTCCCAAGTGGGCCATATTTTCACTTGTATATGTGTTAACCCCTATATTTTCACCCTTGAAAATATTGAGGGTTAAGAGTCATCATGTACTACTTTGGCTGGCATTCTGAGATTCTCCCAGAGTTTAGTACTTGTGGTTAGAAAAGGTTGGTTCCTATTAGAGATAGGTATATGATCAGTACATGGTTGTTTGGTTCATATTTAGAGTTAGTTTTGTTTCACATGCATTTGAGAGAGATGTCTACATACAACAAGTGTTGCTACTTTTTAGGAGCCATGGTTTGAGTGCGTCTCTTGACATTTTGGAGAAGTTGTGAGAATACATGGATGATCCTTTGTAGTATTCTAGATACAAATAATATGAAGAACATAAATAATTAGCTACAAATGGCAGAGAAACAATGATATAACCAAAACAATACCACAATAATACCAAAATAACACCAGAAAGAACACTTTGATTATTGAGAACAATGTTCACTTGCCTCTTTGAGGGTGGAACCTCCAGTAGAGAAGAGCCCTATTACAATAAAATCCAAGAAACAACTTCTCATACCCTCTAATCCTATTTATACTATGTATGTCTATCCAAAAGAACAATCTAGAGGAAGATCCTTATAGAAGTGGAAGCTTCTATTAGGTCTTCTTACATTTGACTTATTCTTCCTTATTTCTAGGCCTTATTAATATTGGCCTTTATTACATGGAAATATATTATTCTACCTATGTGAGGGGTTAGGTCCCTAACATGTCCTCCCCCTTAAAAACAACCTTGTCCTCAAGGCTTGAGATGAGGAAATTGTTGCAGAATGGTGGTTGGTTCCCAAGTGGCATCTATTGGAGTTGTATCTTTCCACTGGACTAACACTTCCTTGATGGTGCGTTGATGTAGATGATGCTCAATCTGGTCCAAAACATTTTTTGGCTGTAACCAAATGGAGCCTTCTTTGTCCAACTCGGGGAGGTTGGTTTGAGTTTGGCACTTAGTTCCAATAACCTTCTTTAAGCAGGAAACATGAAAAACATGATGGAGCTTAGAATGATTGGGAAAAGCTAACTGATAGATCACTTGTCCCACATGCTTGAGAATAGTATAAGGACCATAAAATTTGGGCGTCGGTTTCTGACAATGGTCAGGCTTGAGGGAATTTTTATTATAAGGTTGCATGCAAAGAAACACTTGATCTCCTTCTACAAGTTGACGTTCAAAGCGACCTTGATCTGCTTGTTGCTTCATGTAATTATGGGCCATGACCAAATTCTCTTCAGGGTACATAGAATATCCTCTCGAACTATAAGCGTTTGGTCAACCGCCTAGACCTTCGAGACACCTGACAGGTATGAGAGAACTGAAGGTGGATTTTTTCCATATACTACTTCAAAAGGAGTCATGCGGGTAGTTGTATGGTAAGAAGTGTTGTACCACCATTCAACTAGTGGTAACCATTAATTCCACTAATTTGGCCATTCTAATGCAAAACACCTCAAATATGTTTCCAAACACTTGGTGACAAATTTTGTTTGACCATCATTATGGAGATGATAAGTTGTGTTGATATGCAATTGGGTGCCTTGTAGCTTGAATAGTTCTTGCCAAAATTTGTTGGTGAAAGTGGGGTCTCAATCAGAAACAATAGAATGAGGCATGTCCTGAAGCTTGAAGACCTGATACATGGAACATTGAGCCACATTGGAGGCTGTAAATGAGTGTTGAAGAGAACATAAATGAGAATACTTGGAAAGACAATCAAATACCACCATGATGACTGATTTATTGCTCAATTTAGGTAATCCCACAATAAAATCCATAGAGATATCCCTTCAAATAGCAGGTGGAATTAGAAGCGATTGTAGTGTGCCAAGATCTTTGACTGTTTCTCCCTTGTTGCACTAACAAACATCGCATTCTGCCACAAAATTGTGAACGTCATGTTTCATACCATCCCATAAAAAAGAACGTTTGACCTGGTCATAGGTTTTGGTAAACCCTAAGTGCCCAACGGTGGGTGTAGCATGAAGCTCATAAAGTATCTTAGATTTAATTTTTGACTGTTTACTTAAAAACAAACGACCTTTGTAGAGAATCTCATCATTGTGCCAAGAGTACCCTGGGGAAACTGGAGAATTGGCCTACAATTGTTGTATCAAATGCGAAATTTTGGGATCGTGTAGCCATTCCCGACGAACAACTTGGAGCCAATCTGGTACAATCAAGGAGAGGAAAAAATGGGACCCTTCATCTTCATATTTTTCTGGAAAGTGCATCAACAACCACATTGTCTTTTTCTTTCTTGTAAATGATATCATAATCATATCCAAATATCTTAGTCACCCATGTTTATTTCTCTGGGGAGGAAAGGCGTTGTTCCAGAAAATACTTGAGGCTTTGATGATCTATCTTAATTTGGAAGCGCTACCCAATAGATAAGGGTGCCAAAGATTCACATCAGAGGAGTTTCATTGTCCCTCACTGATGTCCTTTACACAAGTTAATATAAACTACTTTGATATGAATCAAAGGAGTTAGTTCTAACTCCTCCGATTCATATAAGAGGAGTTTCCCCCAAGGTCCCCGATGTCATCATAAGACTTTCATGTAAGTCCTCCAATGAACATCAGAGGAATTTACACTAAGTCCTACGATGTTCATTGGAGGACTTCCTCTCAAGTCCTCCGACCTGAATTATCCCACCAACCACACATTTAATACAATAGGCTCTTTTATTTTTTTAAACAATGAAAAATCAAGTTTTTTTATCCGACCGAAAAAGACAAGGTGAGAGAAGTTTCCAAGACTTAGAGCATGCCAAGCCATTCTATTCGAGCTCATAGCTTGTTAGCAACCCCCACGTGGTACCAGATTGCCAGGTAAGGGCATATTTTCATATTTCTCTAGGGTAAGGATTAGGGTTTCTTACTCAATATTTTCTCCCTACTTCGTTTTTATTTTTCATGCCATTCCACAATCAACATATTGCCCCTTCCTTAGTCTCCTTTGTGAATTATATTTGCATAATTGTTTGCACCTCGACTAGTTTTCATTGACATTTTCCTTACACATTTTCTGAACCTTGAGGACACCTCTAGTTGATAGGATCTCCATTTGAACCCAACTCTGGACTCTTGCCTAGCGTGAAATGCTAAAAAAAAAAAACCTCACCCTTTCCCTATCAAAACCTTAGGATTCTTTCCATTGAGAGTGTTTCAAGTAAATTCTCTAACCATATCAGAGGAGTTCTTATTAACTCATCTGATATGATTGGAGGAGTTACAATTAACCACATTGATTTTCTTAAGATTTCAGGAACTTAGACACAAACTCCTTCGACGCACTATTGGAGTAGTTATAACTAACTCCTCTAATGCACATTAGAGGAGTTATTCTTAACCTTACCTATCAAATCCTTTTCAAGAAACTCCTCATATGCTTCAGAGTAATTAATACAAACTCCTCCGATTTGCATCGAAGGTGTTAATCTATGGACCTCCGATTTTTCCTTTCAGAGCTCAGTTTTTAGCCTTTCCTTCCCAATTATTTTTACCAAGTTGATCGAGACTTCCTACCATCGCTTAGACATATTCAAAGGATGATTCTCTATCCAATAGTATTCCCAATGGTTCCTTTAGTATTTAAAATTATTTAGTTGCATTGAATTGCATTTTATATCCTAATATATGCACTAAGCTCATCTTTTGTGGCAGGTTCAAACATGTCACCTCAAAATAAAGCAACATGTAAGGTATCCAGAGCTGAGGCCTCTGATAGTTCCAAACAAATAGAAGGAGAGCCATAAATACTTGGAGCCACATAAGATGATACGTTGGGATTGCTATAGAAGGATGAAGAAACATTAAAATGGGGAGAAATATATTATGTGTTCAAAAAGTCTAATTTCTCCATCGAAGTTGAAGATCCATATGAGATTCAAGTGTTCAAGAATATTAGGAAATATGATATCTTTAGAGTAGTAACACACCCTACAATATTGCACTGTGCAGACGCTATCCCATGGATTCTGAAGAACATTGACGTAAGCAACAAATATGTCTACAACACAAGGAAAGAAACCATAGATTCATTTAGACCCGAGTATTTGGCCAAATGCTATCATATTGAAGAGGGTATAAAAATGATGGATAGTAAACTCCTCAATGAATTTGTTGGCACAATGGCAGACCCAGGGTTCAACGCTCAAGAGCTCACCAACAAAACTCTAACTACCGGCCATTTCGGCAACACCTGCGAAGTAGATGAAGTCTCACCCGAGGTAGAGTCAGGGGTGGTTGAAGGACTCATATGTATGAAAAATTAGCTGGGACACCGATCTGTGATTACAACACCTTAAAAAATCACTTAGTAGTTATAGTTGATCAATATTTAACCAATATCTACTTCGCAGATAAAACCCTTATTATAGAGCATCACAGTTTTCACCCAGATCTAGCATATTCAAGCACTAAGCACATTCACATAGGCTATATCTAGCATTTATCCATATTATTAAGCACAAAGAATTAAATTATCTATCTATCATTCATCTATATCAAAGAATTTAAGCAAGTAAACACATCAATACATCCCACAAAGCATAGCAACACAGGATATACATGGTTCATGCCCAGCCTGTGGCTACGTCCACCAACTCTTCTTCTCTTTTATTATATTCGGTCAATCAACTACATGCACAGAACCAAAATATCCTACTATGCATAGGATAGGAGATCTGTGCACCTCACCAGATCCTCCTTCCTTGAGCTAGGTTACAGCACAAAGCTTCTACTCAATCTCTTACAGTCACTTGCACTTAGCCTTGCAAGTCTCACACAACATGCACAAATCATGTACACTATCACTTGCACTTAGCACTTGGTATCACACACTTGTGCCTTTGCACTTAGCATCACATACACCTCTTACTTACATCTCCTAGATTTCTATTTATACATTACAAAAGAGGCCTAAACATGGGTAAACCCATGGGCCAACATACCCATACCCGTTACATAATACCAAAACCCAAAAATTCCTAAAAAGGGGATGAGATCTCGCAATATCCACTTCAACTTGCACTCTGCCTTCGACAAACTGTCGAAGTCCCAAAAGTAGGTCAAACATGACCAAGGATCCTCAAAACTTGGTCAAGGGCCAACAGGCCCCCAACACTCACTTGTGACTCGTCCTGAGTCACTCTGGTATGGGTAGTTATGCTTTAAAAGCCTTGATCTTGGCTCAAGCTACTTCAACCTGTTGCTGCACCAAGGCCTCCTGCTCGGCGAACTCTTGGATAACTGCTTCGTTGACAGGTCCCTCTAAGCATTGTTTAGCTGTAGTGATGACGTGTTCCAATTCTTCTTCTTGGCCTTCAATATCTTCAAATAGTTGGCAAGCCTCATCATGAATTGGTTGGAGTCTCTGAGTCACTTCCATTACTCTGCTATGAATGGTGTGGAATTGCTATTGAGCAGTGCGCTGTTATTGGGATCTCTTCATCCTTTCAACTGCTGATAGGGGATTCAACTGTGCCTGTATTATTTATGCTTGCTTATTTACCTCCTGGAGCTGTGACTCTAGTGCCTTCAGTTCAGGATCTTCAGTGAGTCGCTCATAAGTCTGGGCACTGCGATCACTTAGCTATTTACATTCCATGGTGAGGGCCTTGATTCTCTCAACTGAGCTTCGAGTAGTTGCTTCTCTTTGATCTCACACATCCTGTAGAGTGATGGGCACTGTTCGTAGATCCAGATCTGTGATTCTCTGTTGAAGTTGCTAGATAGATTCAACAAGCTGTGCTACTTGTTGTTCCATTGGGTATTCCTCCTTTTTCTCTAAGCCTGTCATAGAGAGAATTGCTCTGCTGACTGCTTCTCTTATTCCAACTTGCTCCATGAGAAACTACTCTTTCTCCTTCTGGATTTGTTCTCTATCTTCTTCAAACTTAGTTTGGAAGGCAACCTTCTCCTGCTGCACAACTTAGAGTTTCTCTACCATTTCCTCTTGTGATTTATTTAGGGCCACTATGGCCTGTTCTTTCTCTTCTTGCACTCGACGAAGGCGGGCTTCGGTTACATCAGCTAGTCTGTGGAGTTGGGTAGGCTCATCTCCCAACTCTGGTTCTTCTGATGGTGGGGGTGCAGTGGATACTGCGCGACTCGAGTGAAGGGCCTACTGTACCTCTCTCAGCTCTTTTGCGATTCTGTCATAAAAGGATTCTTTCTTGGATTCGTTGTTATGAAAAACGTCCTACGAAGCGTCTGGTACAGTTGCAATGATGAAATCGAAGTCATCGATCATGAGTACAGTCTGAATCTTCAACTTGTTTTCTTTGGATTTCTTCTGCGACGTAGGTTTCATGGGGGAAACCTTCCTTTTCTTCGATGGATCTGCGCCATCAAGGAGGTTCCGTGGCGGGGTTACTTCAATTTTCTCCTGCTTATCTTCTTCCCCTTATTTTTCTTGTTTCTCCTATTTGTCCACTTCGTCACCTCCTCCTTCGGCAGGTGAATCTGAGCCAGTCTCTTCTGAGGCGCTACTCAATTCCTGTACATCTTATTTCTTCTTCCTTCTACTACTTCTGGGTTCATTATACTCCTCGCGGGTAACTATCGAGCTTCCAATGAGGTTTGGGTCAGACAATTCTGCCTTAGCGACTGGTATAAGGAACTTTGAGGGCCATTCTTTAGTGATTTCTTCCAGGTCCTCCTCGGTGAGATTATAGTATGACTAAAGCTATTCTTTAATCTCATCTAAGCGTGTGGTGATATATATGAAATGCCTATCTACGCGAAACTTCATAAGGGGTCTAAACCTGTCTAGAGTGTTTGGCATCATCCAGGGGAATGATTCGATATCCCTTTTTAGCTGCAGGTAATAGTTATGGAATACTGTGTTCGAATTCCATTGTTTTCCCATGTCGCTCGAGTACCAGAGCGTGGTGAACTTCACAGCAAGTGGTTCGAACAAATCAATGTCTGGGAAGGTCGCACCTTCCGACATATCCCAAGCTGTAAACATGATGAGGATCAACAAATAGCTAAAGTAGAATTCGTAGACCTAATCTTGAGATTCATGACAATCGACTTCTAGATGGTTGACTAAGTACTTCCCCCAGTTCATCTTTAATCCCTCCATGCACTTTCCTGCGAGGTCAACCACAAACCCTGTGACCTGCATGGGTCTATTCTTTCAGACTAGCTTACCAGAAATCAACTAGCAAACGAGGTGAACTGCACCATTTTGAATGGAGGTTATCTTATAGCCTTGCGTCTCCTTCTCTACATTTCCATAGATGTCTTTAATCCTCTGTGGTAGGGTGTGATCTGCATCCTTCCCTGGGTAGAAGTCCCGTGGATCGGGTCCCTGCATGCTCAATCCAATGATCCTATGGATCAGTGATGGATCGACGGTAATACACCTATCTAACCATAAATAGCCACCGTGGAAGCACGACAGCAGGATCTTAACACACATGTTAACCTCTTGGTGCCTTCCTAAGTGTGTAATTGTCAAGACATTAAGGATAGTGGAATGCGTGATGTTTATGGTCCATGGCTGGGGAATGATCTTCGATCTCTTTCCCTTCATATTAGTAAAGTACTTGTGAGACGTGAGCATGCAGTAGGTCTTGCGGTCCCCTAGATTATAGTCACTAATATTTAAGGTTGGAATCCTCTCCAACTGCGGTCTGACTATGCGTATCCCCTTCGGGAGGTACACCATGATGACTATGTAGTCGAAGTTCCTCAAGACACTATCATGATTCACCACGTCGGTTAGAGGCGAGATGTAATCAGGTAGAACAGGTAGGATTAACTTCACATTTGCTAAGTTATCTCTGTGCTTGGTTCTTTTCTCATATGCAACGCGGGATGGTCCAGATCCGTGAGCATTTGATGGGGAGGATTTCACTCCTCTCTTCGATGAAGCTTGAACTTCTGTGGACATACCTCTCTCTGCCATAAGGTCAATTAGAACTTCTTCGATGAATTTCTCTGTGGCGCTAAGCTCGTCCGGGATACATGCTTAGATTGGATAACTCATGTGGATGAATGAATTCTCAAAGCAATGGAATAGGTGTTGATCTCAATAAACACAACGCGGTAGCAATGAGTTCTCTTGTTGGCTCAGATACAATTCACAAAAGTGTTCTCGGTGCAACAGTCGACAGAATAAGTAGACAATGATGTAACAGATCTTCTCCAATAGACAAGAGGCCTTCATCAATGCAGTTATGTCCATTACGGTGTGGTCCCAATGGTTCTATGGCGAGATTTCTCATCATAAATGTTGTTCTAACCGTTCGGGGCATCGGGCTAATGATTATAATTATTTCAATGGATATATTGCTCCACCATGGTGAAGTGCCATGTTGTGTTGTTCTGATATCCTAACATAGTTCTAGTTTTTCAAACCTTCCTTTTGCGAAGTTCCCTCGGGAACCTCATGCAATTTTTCTCGCTTTGCTTTCTTCTTACTGAGATTTCTAGCCTTTTCCCCTGTGATATGCGTTACTGGGTTCCTCTTCCCATTCTGATTCTTATCTCCTCTTGGCATAGTAACTTTGCGTTGTTGAGATTCTTTTGTAGGGTTCAAGGGAAATACTTCTTCTCTGTCTGGGGTAGGTGCTCCGTTCTTCTGTGAGTCTTCTTGTGTTCTTTCAACTTCGACATCCTCCTAGTCATGAAATATTTTAATTCTTGCTTCTTTTTTTCTAAGACTTCCTCTTCTTTTCTTCTGGTCTGATTTCTCTCATTCGAGGGTTTTCCTAATAACATAGCAAATGGGGCACTGTTCTCAATAAATTTAACAAACTCAAAATCTTCCTCTATCATAGTTCCATGAGCACTCATAACTATCTAGGTGAGTCTTCCACATAGGGTTATCAACTTTCCTCTAAATAATCATATTACTCCTAATGAAGGAATCATAGTAGGCTTTCCTAAAATTTCCCAGGTTCTTTCTGTCATAATATTCACATGTGTTTCCTCATCTAGAACACAGTCTATGTCGAAATCTCCTATTCTTGTTTCTACACACTCTTTTTCTTTGAAGATCTCTGATAAGTTGATATTTCAGTGATCATTCAGAGTTTCTTTCATTTGCAGTAATACAATATCTGATTCTTTCTGGGGTTCTATCGTGGTCTTAGTTTCTTGATCTTCCTCAGGGTTTTCTTGTCTCATATTCATTCTTTCAACCTTAGCAATCATTCTAGGGCAATCCAAAACTTCATGATCCATAGCTTGACAACAAAGACAACTAGGTCTTATACCAGGGAATTCCTTAGCAATATGTCCCGGTCTTCTGCAATTATAACAAAGAATTAATCATCATTTTCTTTGAAATGATCCCCAACCTTTCCTGTACTGCGCACTAGGATCATAGTAGCTAACCTGCAAAAAGTTATTTCTAGGTTCCTGCATCCATTTGTTAGTCCAAACATTCTTTATATATATAGGAATAACATATCTTTTATTATTTCTATCAGATCTACTCATATCAAACCTTCTTTCATCTAGATGTGCCCTACTT
Source organism: Picea engelmannii (assembly GCA_009831015.1). NCBI lineage: Eukaryota > Viridiplantae > Streptophyta > Pinopsida > Pinales > Pinaceae > Picea > Picea engelmannii. Next base: position 349,662 of record ML785380.1, read on the forward strand.
TTCAAGCTAGAACAAAATTTATCAAACATACCTAGATCCATACTTTTGAAACAAAATTTTCCACTTATCTTTCCTTTTTCAGTCAAAACTTTTCACTGTTCTTGCCTTTAACAAAGCACAAAGCCTTTAGATCTTACCTCTTTTATCTAGATATGACTTTTATTTTTAGCATAGAGCTTCATGAGTTAAGTAGACTATTGTGCACTAAAGAAACAAATCTATGCACAAATATTTATTTTCTTCAGTTCCCAGTAATCACAGTTTCAGGTCCCGACAATGGAACCATTTGTGTGCACAGGGGCGGACCCAGGGTTCAACACTGAAGAGGGAACCAACAAAACCCTAACTACCGGCCCTTTCGGCAACACCTACGAAGCAGATGAAGTCTCACCCAAGGTAGAGGTAGGGGTGGTTGCAGGAATCAGATGTCTGCAACCTTATCTAGGACACCGATCTGTGATTAAAACACCTTAACAAAGCACTTAGCAGTTACAATTTGTCAATATTTAACCAGTATCTATTTCGCAGATAAAACCCTAATTATAGGGCATCACAGTTTTCACCCATAACTAGCATATTCAAGAACTAAGCACTACACACATTCACATAGGTTAGATATAGCATTCATCCATATTATTAAGCACAAAGCATTAATAGATCTATCTATCATTCATCTATATGAAATCACTTAAGCAAGTAAACACATAAACACATCAATACATCACACAAATCATAACAACAAAGGATATACATGGTTCACCCCTAGCCCGGGGCTACATCCACCAACTCTTCTTCTCTTTTATTATCTTCAGTCAATCAACTACATGCACAGAGCCACAAGATCCTACTCCGCATAGGACAGGAGATCTGCGCGCACCTCACCAGATCCTCCTTCCCCGAGCTAGGTTACAACACAAAGCTTCTACTCAATCTCTTACAGTCACTTGCACTTAGCCTTGCAAGTCTCACACAACATGTACAATGCATGTACACTATCACTTGCACTTAACACTTGGTATCGAACACTTGTGCCTTTTCACTTAGCATCACATACATCCCTTACTTATATCTCCTACCTTTCTATTTATACATTACAAAAGAGGCCTAAACATGGGTAAACCCATGGGACAACATCTCCATACCTTTTACATAAGCCCAAAACCCAAAAATCTGTAAAAAGGGGCTGAGATCCCGCGATCTACGCTTCGAGTTGCACTCCACCTTCGACAACCTATCGAATTCCCAAAAGTAGGTCAAACATGACCAATGATCCTCAAAACTTGGTCAAGGGCCAACATTCCCCCAACACTCACCTGTGACTCATCCCGAGTCACTCTGGTCTGGGTACCTCTACTTCAAAAGCCTCGATATTGGCTCGAGTTGCTTCGACCTGTTGTTGCGCCAAGGCCTCATGCTCGACGAACTCTTGGATAACTTCTTCGTTGACAGGTCCCTCTAAGCGATGTTCAACTGTAGTGATGACTTGTTCCAGTTATGCTCCTCATCCTTCAATATCTTCGAATAGTTGGAAATACTCATCCTGAATTGGTTGGAGTCTCTGAGTCACTTCCATTACTCTGCTCTGAAAGGTGTGGACCTGCTCTTGAGAAGTGCATTGTTCTTGGGATCGCTTCATCCTTTTGACTACTGACAGGGCCTTCAATTGCACCTATCAGTGCCTTCAGTTCAAGATCCTCAGTGAAACTATCTCCTTTATCTCCTTCTCTCTGTCTGAGAGAAAATCAAGCTCTGATACCACTCTGGCACAGAACCCCTTCCCTCCAAAGGTTTGCTCGACCTCCCTGTCTAGGATCATTCTTCAAACACCTGAGTCAGATTGAATCTTTGGCTCCCTAGTGGAACCCAACAAACTCTATCATATGTCCTTCTTTCCCCAAAACACAGGTCCTTTTAACCCCACAAATTTCTTCTTGGCCCCTTGAAGAAAGTTGGCATTGACACTCACTCTCTGTGCCATGCCCTTTCTATGATGTGACCTCGAGATGTGCACCAGGTCTTAACCACGCAAGGTGCTTCAGGATTTGGGCTTTGACTCTCTCCATTACAACCAACTCTTATATTCCTGAACTCTGAATCACGAGTTCAAACGGTGCGAGGATCAATAGTCCCCATCCCTCCTTTTGATCATTGACTATGATCACTTCAGACTCTGGCCTTTGGGAGTTTTCACTTCTCCTATCTCTGTCTCTTCCGATTTGTGAATCAATTGAGTGCTAATTCAACTCCACGTGTCCCTTCTAGATCTAATGGTCTGGATTCAACCCGCTCTTCATGACTTCGCAAAGACCTTTATTTTTTCTTAGAAAACCTTTTGGATCTCCAACTCCTGGATCTACTGATCTTCTTCCACCTGTCTCCTCCGATGATGGACGAATTCACGTTCTTCCAGAATTCACAAGTCCTTGACCACCCTTTGCACACTTAGCTCAATTTTCTCCTCTAGACTTAAGTTTTTCTTGAACTTCTTCTGCTCTCCTTGCAAAAGTTTGTGCAAAATCTTCTGTGACTTTGCTTGGGTTGAAAACTTCCAAGGTTCCTAGTTCCTCTGTGTCCTTTAGTGGACTTTCTCTTTCCCTCCTGGCAGCTTAAATCCATTCCTCCTGAGCTTTTAAGATGAACTTATGATATCCTTGGCACACTCCTTGTGCTCGACTAAGATTTTCGACGACTTCTCCCTTAGCCTTCCTGAAGGTATTAAGGCATCTCCTTTCCTTTTTCAATGAACTCTTGCAAATATTTCCTTCCTCAGAGTGTTCAACAACCCCTGGGTTCTCTTGATAATTCCAACACTTCAGAATGTGTTTCTCGAGTATGCTCTTGTACTTACTCTATGCCCTTCTGGAAGAGTGTTTCAGAGTGTTCAGTAACTTTGCACTGTATTTCCTCCTGCACAGTCTTCCTTTCCAAGGTACATAACCACCTTGAAATTTCATCCCAAGTCTATGAATTATCCTGGTGTGCCCTCCTGGAATCTTCTCTCCATACTCCACTGAGTTCATACACAGACTCTTTACGTCGCCTCACAAAGTTTCCACCCTATGTTGCACACTCCTTGCACTTAGCCTAGAGAAACAGAATTAATCCAACACACTTGTTGACCACCTATCCAAATAGGGGGTCAAATCCATGTTCCATTAAGAGATTCATCATCAGATGCTCATTTGTTGAAGACTTTGGTTCTACAGGGCATTTTTGGCCCCAACACTTCTTTTTGTAACTGGAATTTCTGCACCCCTGTGTGGATCAATAATGTAATAGGTCTGCATTGGTCATAGTTAGGTCAGTTACCTTGGGATGGGTTCATTGGGAGAGTTCCTTTCATCGAGGGTTTTTTATGCTCAGGTTATCAATTGGGATTTTCAGCGTAATTGATTTCCCTTGAGTTTTTCCCTCACACTTGCAATAATTCCTCCAAAGTGGTGAATGGTGTTCTAATGGGCTTATCCTCTGGTAACTATTGTTTAGGGATGATGTAAATGACCATGTATGACATCTTATAAAGTTCCACGGAATTCCCTTGAGTCTAGATTTTTTTTTTTTTAATTAAGTAATTTTTAATTAAATTTCCCTAAGTTTGGAGGTTTAATTATTTAATTAATTAATTAATTTTGAGCAAAAATTGTAAAAAGTAGGTCCTTGGCCTTTTGATGGGGGTATTTGTGCTCAAAAAAAATGGAAAGACACCCCCTACATCTATGGACCAATTTTCATCTTAGTCGGACAACTTCTGCTATGGGTTTGTCCACCCGGAGTATCAGTCAGTAAAAAACAACAATTTTAATTTCTAAGTCATGACATAGAAAAAAGTGTAATTTTTGTAATAATGAGTTAAAAGGATGATGAAAAGGTGGATAAAGATGGAGATAGTTTTCCTAACCCATTCCTACCCAACCCAAATTGTTTTAACCTTTTCCTACACCCTCACCCCCTCACATCACTCAACCCTCACGCCCCCTAGGGGATTTACGCCCCCCTTGTGAGTGAAAGGTTGTAAATTAGTTATAGAAGGGGTGGGGGACCCCTTTCTTATTTGGTGTGCCTTCCATCACCCCCCACATCACCTCCTATCCTAACTCCTCTCCTTCCCCCTCATTTATGCCTCTCCATTCCTCATCCAAACCCCAAGTGGTGTGCCCTCCTAGGAAAGTTATGCCTCCCTTCATGAGGAAAATTCTAGAAAAATAGTTTTTGATGGTTGGGGCCCCTTATTTCATGTGGAACACTTCTCCTGGCCTCCCACTACCTCTTTTTCTTTATCCCAACACAAATCCACTCTTCCACCTCATTGATCCGAGCCTTCAAACCCTAGATGGTGCGCCCCCTTCTTGGGATCTCACCTTGTGCTTGGTGGTGGACACTTGAGATTGATCCAAGAGAGGTAGGTTTGCCTCTCCAAGTATAAATAGATCCCTTTTATCACTCTCTCCTCACCATATCTTGAGCTATTGTTATGCTACTTGATTTCATCTCTCTCTCTCCCTCCTTCTTGTCCATCTTTCATCAATTCTTTGGCTCTTAGGGTTTTGGAGCAAGTATTTCTCCAAGATCCATTTTTGAGTAATAAAAGAGAATATTTGGAGGATATTGGAAGAGAAACAAGTATTTTTGTTGTTGCCACATATGAGGTAACATTGTAAAGTTTTGGCATGGTGGTTGCATAGAAGCAATTCTTAGGTAAAGTGTTTTACTTGGGTAAATCTAGCAACGAGTATTCTTGTTGACCTATATATGTGGGTTTTCTTAATGGGTGCAAGTATTTAATTTCATTAGCATATTCAACCATATTATCTTGTTGTATGCATATTATTGTGCCAAGTTTTGCAGGTTTTGCTTCAAGGGTTTTATTGGGAATGCCTCAAGGAAGAGTCCTCCCTTAAATCACATATAAACTCTCTCTTTCTCCTTCTTTACTCTTTCTTTCATTTCTGTTCATTCCATGTTATATTTCAAATAGCCTAACATAGTGGATTGGTCACTTTAATCATATTTTATCATAAGTTTTTAAGGAGAAAAATGTCTGCCCTAAAACCAAATATTTCTTCACATTGTTGGTTGTGTGTAGCTTTTCCAGCAAGCATATCTTGCTGGTTTTTACAGGTTTTCAACAGGTTGAGGGGGTTATGTTACCATAAAATATCCACACAACACTACAATACCCTTCTCTTGAAGTGGGTAACAAATCTTAACCTCTACTTTTCATTTTGTAGCTATTTTTTCATTATTTCTTCACTTTTTAGTAAGTTCTTGCTTGCTCATAGCTTGGGAGGGGAATTGGTATCGCCTACCTCCCAAGTGTGAGCTTAGGGTAAGTGAAAATTTCAAGTTTTTCATTTCTAAAGTACCTCCTTAGGCTAGGACGTGGGGTTTAGTGAGCATTTGTGTCGATAGTTTCTTTGCTTGCTTACTTTCCTCACAACCTCATTGGCACAATAAAGTAGGCTTGCCTCCACCTTGTGCCATTGAGTTGCTTGGCTTGATTTTTTTCACTTTCTCTTTCAAGTTTGTCTAATCTTAATAATTGCCTACACCTTGGGAGAGAAACCCCCAAAATCGTAAGGCTAGGATAAGTAATGTGTTTTTGATATTTTCTAATGCTTTAATTGTTTAAAATATTCTAGATCTAGATCTTCTCACACATTAAGCCTTAGCTTAAGCCCTTGGGGCATAATCAGCTTTCTTAATCCTAGTTGCATGCTATAATCTATCTTAAGCTCTATGTTGTTTGCATGCTCTAATCCAACACACACTAAATGTATAATGCTTTAATGGTTTAGCAAGTGGTTTTATTTTCATGCTATCATATCTTTAAGGCCATTTTCCATCACACTAAAGTTAATTATTGTTGGATAAAGTTGATAGTGTAGGCGCACATCTAATTCTTCAATCTCCTCTTTCACACTTGATGCTTTTCTATTAATGCTTTCTTATTCTTTGGCAAGTTGTTCTTGCCCTTGTGCATTAGTATTCTATCATAACACGCCTCTTCAGGTGAATGGTTTAATCATGGTGAAATAAATCGTTATTTCAGCTTGCTTTTACTTGCTATACATGTGTTAAGTGCTTCATTTTTTATGCTTTCATAACACACTTAACGATATGGAAGAAGTTTCGGTTTTGGCATTCAATCACCAATTTAAGGCAATTAAAAGTCACCAAAACACTCTCTAATACACCTAGAAGTCGAACCAATTGATATATGTACTTGATAGACTTAATAGGGTACCTTAACCCACCATCTTCACTATCTAAAACGGGGATTGAGGAGGGCAACGGAAGGTGCTAGACTAGGGACAGTCTCACGTCGTGCGATGTCCTTTTCGTAAAAACTCAATTCTTAGGGCTGACCTATGAAGCTAGGGTAGGTCTTGTTGCCTCACTTCTTGAGCATCCATCAACTATTTGACAATCGGGAGAGTTGGTTTTTGGTGAATCACTTAATAAGGGTAATTAAAATCTTGCAATCTGAAGAACCTTTAACTCACTAAGTAAATTAGACCTTGGGCTTAATACTTGTAATTCAATCTTTCATCTGATAAACATTTGTGGGTTAAATAACTAAAGGTGTTGAATATCATAATCATTGTGGGACACTTGTGCTTTACCTTCTAAACCTTCTAAGTATCCTTGTGAATATTGATGATGAACTCAATGTGTTGATGATGATAATGTTTTGATCTTCTTTATTTCCTACACATACAAACAAAATGTGGTTAGCTTGTTGATTGTATCATTGTATCTTAGGCATTATTTATTGTAAGTACTTGTATCTAGCAATTTGTGGAATAATATTCTTTTGTAATCTTTTGTAATCATATTGTAACAAAACACCCTCTAATTCTAGTTGACCCCTTGCCCAACCTTAGGCACTAGTATTAGTTGACCTAGGGTAAGGTTTTTCTTAACATAAAAAACTCTTTCATCTTGCATTGCTGCTTTAGAATCATAGGTTAGACTCCCCTAAACCTTAACGAATTAAAAACAACTCCTAGAACTTAACTCTAAATATTATCTAGAAACTAGGGACTACCCCCCTTGGCTTCCCTAGGAGTAAGCCTCGATGGAAGAGGTTCAAGCCAAAGTGACAACGTGGGCTTTGAACCTAGGCATTGTGCCTCCAAGGACACACTAAGGGAGCACGACTTGTCTCACATTTGCAAGTGTGTATAAGAACGAAAACATCTTTGGCACCATTGTCAGGGACAAGTCATTTTTCCTTGGTCAAAACAACTTTAACTTGATTTTTTAAGAACTAAACAATAAATGTTTTAGGCATTAAAATTCTTTGAGCTTGCATTGGCTAGATTTGTGTGATTCCTTTGCAAGTGGCGAATCCATTGAAAAAATCTAGCAAGTACACTACTAGGAGCACTTCACAAAGAGTGACTTATTCTTTTCCCTAACTTGAAAAGGTTTATAGGAGGAGACTAAATAACCTTGCTCCTAGGAGACTACTTGAAAGTCTTGGGGAAGAAGCACTCACCGATATCCAATTTTTGTTCCAAACTAATAATCAACCAACTGTTAATAATCCCACTAACACTCCTAACGTAACAATGAGTATCTTTTTGAGACCTTTGAACTTTGCAACAATCCAAGGTGCCCCTCACGTAGTTCCTGGAAAATCCACTGACATGTTACCTATCTTTCGAGGAAACAATGCTATAGGTGCTAAGACTCATATCCTGAATTTCTGGATGTGTGTGCAAAGATATTGTGGGGGTCATGATGAGGAAGATGTGAAGATGACCTTGTTCGTGTACTCTTTGGAAGGAGATGCTACATAATGGTTTATTTATTTTGATGCAGATAAGTTTAGCACCCTTGATGAGATATTGAATGAATTTAGGAAGATATGGGGTGATAAAAAAGAACATAGATTCCATCTTATTTCCCTTACCACTAGCCATAAGAAAGAAAATGAAACAGTGGTAGAATTTAACACTAAGTTCAATAGCTTGGTGAAAGGCCTTCATAATGACATTAAGCCATCATATACTACAATCTTGATTTACTATATAGAGGCATTTGAAGGTTAAATGAGGTATGCCTTAAGGGATAAGGATCCTCAAAATTTGGGAGCAACACAAGATACAACTATAAGAATTGAATAAAATATGCTTGAGGCTAGGAAGTCTAACATTCCTGGTTTCACAAGAGGTTCTCCTTCAAAGGTAAATTATGAAAAGAAGAAGAAGAATGAGGGTCACGGATCATCAAGTGATGGAATTAAGGAATTGACCTAGTTAATTAAACAAATGGAAGTGAACCACACCAATCAAATCAATGCTCTGTAAAATAGGTTGATCACTATGGAAAGGTCCAAAAGTAATAGACAACAACACAAGCCAAATGATAAGTGGCCAAGAAGACCTCCCCAAACTGATCAAAGGCCACCTAATCATTTTGAATCCCCCAACTTGGTAGATCAATGCTCCATACCTTATTGTAGACCTTGTGGTGAGTTTCATGAGGAGTCATCTTGTCTAGTTTTCCTTGAAGAATGTGATAATGATTATGGAAACCAAGGAAATGAACAAATAAATATGTGTGGTGAAAGATACTATGGAAGTAGGTATGATTGGATGGATTTGAAGGATCGTGGAAGTAGTGGAAACTTCATGAACAATAGTGTTGATAAGGCAACAAAAAAGTATGGGCCCAAGCCCACACCCCAACATGTTGCAGAAATGGATAAGTATAGAGGCATTACATACCAAAGGAATGGAAATAAAATCCAGGATATAGGTCAAACAAATGTTCCCAAGGTATCTCCAAACCCTCCTAAGTCAAATGTGCCTACTAATGCTGAATTGAATATTGACTTGGGTGGATGGATGAATAATGCAAAAATGTTAGTACTAGTATCAGAAATTATGAAGATCCCTTCACAAAGGGAAAAGCTACTTAAAGCCATAGAGAATCCTCCTAAGATTTTTGTTGAGAAACAACTAGCTGTGGCTTACCAAGATGCAACCAGTAATTCTACAGAATTGGGATAGGGGAAATGAGAAGAATTTACCCTTCTACCTTTCTTTACTTGTGAATGACAAAGTGTTACACAATTGCATGCTAGATTCAAGGACAAGATCAAATGTTATGACTAAGAAAGTAATGCAACAGTTGAACTTAAGAATATCTAGACCTTATCATAACATTTGTGCCATGGATAGTAAAACGATTGAAGTGCATGAATTGATTAAGGATTTGCAAGTACACTTAGCAGCATTTCTAGATATTATGTTTGAAATGGACATTGTGTTAATTTAAGCTCCCGATGCTTGGGGAATGTTGTTGAATAGAAAGGAAGAGGAAGATTTGGGTGGTAACTTACAAATAGATTTCCACCCTTCCTACTCCAGATGGGAACACTTTCAAGTTGATCAGGGAAGTGTTTAGAAGATATCATATTGAAGATCCTAAAAATCCCAAGAATGAGTTAAAGTTTACTGATGAGGGCCTTGGTGACTATGCCATTTTGTCTAACTCCATTGTGCCCTTAGAAGATAAAGTCCAAGATGATGAAGTAGACAAAGTATGGTACATCAGTTTTGATGGTGCTTTTTCTAGAACAGGAAAAGGTGTTGGGATTATACTTCAAGCTCCAAATGGTAAAGTCTTGAAATTTGCTTATAGATTGGAGTTTGATGCAACTAATAATGTGGCTGAGTATGAATCTTTTCTCCTTGGTTTAGAACTTTGAAAAGATAGAGGTATAAGATGTCTAAACATCAAAGGGGATTCAGACTTGGTTATACAACAATTAAAGGGTAAATTTTCTTGTAATTCTGAAAGATTGAAGGGATATATGAATGCAATTTGGGATTTAATGAATGACCTAGATGCCATGGACGTGATTGTTATTCCTAGAGAACATAATTCAAAGGTAGATGAACTTGCAGTTGCAACTTCCACACTTCAACTTCCAGATAGTTTGATTGATGAGAATATTTCGGTTGAAGTGATCTTTCGACCCTCAGTTCCTAACAATGTAGATCATTGGCAAGTTTTTGATGATGAAAAAAAAGTGATTAAGTTTCTAACCCACATTCATGAATTTTCAGACTTAGGCATCGATATGAAACAAGAGGGTTGTAACTACACTGAGATTTATGATGAAGTGAAAGCGCCCCCTAGGTGAGTCATATCTTCAGAAAGGGATTTTGATAGATAGGATGGTCATAAGCAAAAAGAAGAGTCAAAGAAAAAACTATTTGATTACCTTGAAGTCAACATTGGAACTAATGAAGAGCCTAGGATGGTAAAAATAGACAAGACTACCCCTATAGAACAAAGGAATGAAATCATTAAGTTATTAAAAGAATATAGGGATGTCTTGGACTTCATATATGATAAACTCAAAGTCTATAGGGAGGATGTGATTCGGCATGTGATTCCTCTTAAGGAAGAAACCAAACCCTTTAGACAGAAGTTGAGGCAGTTAAACCCCAAGTTAGCTCCTTTGGTCCAACAGGGGTTACAAAAAATGTTAGAAGCAGGCATCATTGCACAAACTAGACATTCTTCATGGTGTTCAAATTTGGTTGTCACTAGGAAGAAGTCTGAAAACATTCGACTATGCATTGACTTCAGGAATTTGAATATTGCTTGCACAAAAGATAACTACCCCCTTCCCAAGATGGAAACTTTACTTCAAAGAGTAACATGATCAGGAATGATTTCCATGATTGATTGTTTTTCAGGTTATAATCATATCAGACTTAAATCAGAAGATAGGCATAAGACAACTTTACTACTCCATGGGGAACCTTTGAATATCTCAAAATGCCATTTGGTTAATCAAATGTTGGGGTTACTTTTCGGCGAGCTATGGATTATGCCTTTCGGGGGTTGATTGGTAAATTGATTGAAATATATCAAGATGATTTGATAGTCTTTTCTAAGGATGGGAAAACTCACATTAACCACCTTAGGCAAGTTTTGGACAGATGTAGATAATTTGGTATTTCTCTAAATCCTACTAAGTCAGTCTTTGGGGTGACTGAAGGAAAATTATTGGGCCACATAATTACTAAATATGGGGTAAAGCTTGACCCAGAAAGAGTTGAAACTATTGGTAAGGTGCCTTTTCCTACATCAAAGAAAACTCTTCAATCCTTCTTAGGACAAACAAGTTTTTTCCATATGTTCATTCCTAACTATGCTGAGATCATGAAACCTATATATAAGCTACTTAAGAAGGATATTAAGTTTGAATGGAATGAATAAAGTAGGAGAGATTTTGAAAGTATCAAGACTTCTATATGTGAAGCTCTTGTCCTTGTCAGCCTAGACTACAACAAAGAATTTCAGATTTTTTCTTTTGCTTCTGAAGACACTATTGCTAGTGTGTTGCTTCAGAAAAATGATCAAGGCCATGAACAACCCATTGCATATATGAGTAGGGCCTTGCAAAATTCAGAATTAAAGTATCCCATGTTTGAGAAACAAGCTTATGCCTTAGTCAAATCACTCAAACATTTCAGAGTCTTCATTGGATATTCCAAAGTGATTGGTTATGTTCCTAATTTTGTGGTTAAAGATGTTTTATCTCAAGTGGAAGGATTAGGCTCAAGGGGTAGATGGATTACTAAAATCCAAGAGTATGATTTGGAAAGAAAACCTACAAAGTTTATTAAGGGTCAAGGCCTAGCTAAAATGTTGACTGAAAGTAATGAAAAGGCCTTGGGCATGGTCTACCAAATCAATAATCAAGAATGACATCCTAATTTGTTGAAACTTGAACAGGTTGAATGGTATAAAGACGTTATATTTTATCTAAAAAATCTAACTTGTCCAAGCCATCTAGTGGGACAGAAGAAAAGGGATTTAAGATTAAAATCTTCTAAGTATGTTATTACTAGAGATGGGTTAGGATGGAAGAATCCTGATGGAATTATCCTTAGATGTGTGGATGACGTTGAGTCAAAGAGACTAGTGGATGAATTCCATGGAGGGTTTTGTGGTGGACACTTTGCTGCTAAAAATACTACCCACAAAATCCTTAGAGTAGGATATTATTGGTCCACTATGTTCTCATATGTGCATCAGTTTGTTCGGAAATGTGAGCCATGTCATCTTTTCACAAGAAAACAAAAGTTAGCACCACTCTCTTTACAACCAGTGGTGGTTGAAGCACCTTTTTAGTAGTGGGGTTTGGAATTCATTGGGAAGTTTAATGATAATTCAAATAATGGCTATTCATGGGTTATCAAAACAACATATTACTTTACAAAGTGGGTTGAAGCCATTCCTACCAAGTCAACAACTCAAAAGGTTGTGATGGATTTCCTAGAAGACAGAATCATAACTAGGTTTGGGGTTCCATCAAAGATAGTGACAGATAATGCCAAGGTATTTTGTTCAGCAGATATGTCATCCTTTTGTTTCAAGTACAACATTATCTTATCACATGCATCAGATTACTATCCCCAAGGAAATGGTCAAGAAGAATCAAGTAATAAAAACTTAATGACCATAGTTAAGAAGATAGTCGGTGAAAATAAAATATCTTGGGATAGTAAAATCAAACATGCATTATGGGCCAACAAAATAACAAAGAAAGTAGCAACTAGAAAGATTCCTTTTGAGTTAGTGTATGGTTTGGAGGCTAGGTTGCCAATGCACCTTAGACTTCCTACTTATGGGTCAGTTGAGGATGTTTCCATAGAGAAGGATGCAGTTCAGAATAGGGTCAATCAAGTCATCGAGTTGGATGAAATAAGATGAAAGGCTTATGATCAGAATTGTAGAAATCAAAGTAAGGTAAAGAAGGCTTTCAACAGGTCAGCTAGACAAAGGGACTTCATGATTGGGGATACAATTTTGTTATGGGATAAAGGCAGAGAAAAACCTGGAAAACATAGCAAGTTTGACAGCTTATGGTTGGGTCCATATTTGACCAGAGAAATGGCAGGGCCAAATTCTTTTCATCTCAGCCATTTGGATGGTGAGCCCATAAATTTTCCATGTAATGGGAAACAACTCAAGCTCTTCTTCAGATGATGAAAAACTTGGTGTCCAAAGGGACACCCTCTGTAAATTATCTCTAACCCTTCTCCTTGCATTTCAATTTTGTATTATTTCATTCATTATGTCAATATGTACTTTGAATTTTTTTTGTATCATAGATTTCATTTTGTAAAATTATTGATGTTGTACTTTAGTTATTTCATTATGTAGATGTTGTATATAGCATTTGTTTATTCATTATGTATATATGTATTCTTATGTTGGTTATTGGTGAGCACTCTATTTTTTAGGTGTTGGATTCTCGTATCCTCTCCGTCTCATGTGAGAAGATCGAACACACGTCCCCATGTGGAGTCAAATGTTGACCACCTATCCAAATCGGGGGTCAAATCCATGTGCCATGAAGATATGAATCATAAGATGCTCATTTGTCGAAGACTTTGGTTCTACAGGGAATTTTTGGCCCCAATACTTCTTTTTGTAACTGGGATTTCCGCACCCTTGTGTGGGTCAATAATGTAATAGGTCTGCATTGGTAATAGTTAGGTCAGTTACCTTGGGATTGGTTCATTGGGAGAGTTCCTTTCACTGACGGTTTTTATCCTCAGGTTATCAATTGGTATTTTCAGCCTAATTGATTTCCCTTGAGTTTTTCCCTCACACTTGCAATAATTCCTCCAAAGTGGTGAATGTCATTCTAATGGGCTTATCCTCTGGTAACTATTGTTTAGGGATGATGTAAATGACCATGTATGACATCTTATAAAGTTCCGCAGAATTCCCTTGAGTCTAGATTTTTTTTTTAATTAATTAATTTTTAATTAAATTTCCCTAAGTTTGGAGGTTTAATTAATTAATTAATTATTTATTTTTGAGCAAAAATTGTAAAAAGTAGGTCCTTGGACTTTTGATAGGGGTATTTGTGCTCAAAATAAATGGAAATACACCCCCTACACCCATGGATGAGGTTTCATCTCAGCCGAACAAATTCTGCTATGGGTTTGTCCACCCGAAGTATCAGTCAGTAAAAAACAACAATTTTAATTGCTAAGTCATGACATAGAAAAAATGTAATTTTCGTAATAATGAGTTAAAAGGATGATGAAAAGGTGGATAAAGATGGATATATTTTTCCTAACCCATTCCTACCCAACCCAACATGTTTTAACCTTTTCCTACACCCTCACCCCCTCACATCACTCAACCCTCACGCCCCCTAGGGGATTTACGCCCCCATTGTGAGTGAAAGGTTGTACATTGATTCTATAAGGGGTGGGGGACCCCTTTCTTGTTTGGAGTGCCTTTACTCACCCCACATGTCACCTCCTAGCCTAAATCCTCTCATTTCCCCTCATTTATTCCTCTCCATTCCTCACCCAAACCCTAAGTGGTGCGCCCTCCTAGGAGAGTTACGCCCCCCCTTCATGAGGAAAATTATAGAAAAATCGTTTTTGATGGTTGGGGCCCTTTATTTCATGTGGAACGCCTCTCCTATCCTCCCACTACCTCTTTTTCTTGATCCCAACACAAATCCACTCTTCCACCTCATTGATCCAAGCCTTCAAACACTAGATGGTGCACCCCCCTTCTTGGGATCTCACCTTGTGCTTGGTGGTGGACACTTGGCATTGATACAAGAGAGGTAGGTTTGCCTCTCCAAGTATAAATAGATCCCTTTTCTCACTCCCTCCTCACCATATCTTGAGCTATTTTTATGCTACTTGATTTCATCTCTCTCTCTCTCTCTCTCTCTCTCTCTCTCTCTCTCTCCCCTTCTTGTCCATCTTTCATCCATTCTTTGGCTCTTAGGGTTTTGGAGTAAGTATTTCTCCAAGATCAATTTTTGAGTGATAAAAGAGAAGCTTTAGAGGATATTGGAAGAGCAACAAGCATTTTTGTTCTTGCCACATATGAGGTAACATTGTAAAGTTTTGGCATGGTGATTGCATAGAAGAGATTCTTAGGTAAAGTGTTTTACTTGGGTAGATCTAGCAATGAGTATTATTGTTGATCTATATATGTGGGTTTTCTTAATGGGTGAAAGTATTTCATTTCATTAGCATATTCAGCCATGTTATCTTGTTGTATGCATATTATTGTGCCAAGTTTTGCAGGTTTTGCTTCAAGGGTTTTATTGGGAATGCCTCAAGGAAGAGTCCTCCCTTAAAGCACATATAAACTCCCTCTTTCTCCTTCTTTAATATTTATTTCATTTCTGTTCATTCCATGTTATATTTAAGCTATCCTAACATAGTGGATTGGTCACTTTAATCATATTTTATCATAAGTTTTTAAGGAGAAAGATTTCTGCCCTAAAAACAAAAAACTTTCTTCACATTGTTGGTTGTGTGTAGCTTTTCCAGCAAGCATAGCTTGCTAGTTTTTTCAGGTTTTCAGAAGGTTGAGGGGGTTATGTTTCCCTAAAATAACCACACAACACTCCAAGACACTTCTCTTCAAGTGGGTTACAAATCTCAACCTCTACTTTTCTTTTTCTAGCTATTTTTTTCATTATTTCTTCACTTTTTAGTAAGTTCTTGCTTGCTCATAGCTTGGGAGGGGAATTGGTACGGCCTACCTCCCAAGTGTGAGCTTAGGGTAAGTGAAAATTTCAAGTTTTTCATTTCTAAAGAACCTCCTTAGGCTAGGACGTGGGGTTTAGTGAGCATTTGTGTTGATAGTTGCTTTGCTTGCTTACTTTCCTCACAACCTCATTGGCACAATAAGGTAGGCTTGCCTCCACCTTGCGCCATTGAGTTGCTTGGCTTGTTTTTTTTCACTTTTTCTTTCAAGTTTGTCTAATCTTAATAATTGCCTACACCTTGGGAGAGAAACCCCCAAAATCGTAAGGCTAGGACAAGTAATGTGTTTTTGATATTTTCTAATGCTTTAATGGTTTAAAATATTCTAGATCTAGATCTTCTCACACATTAATCCTTAGCTTAAGCCCTTGGAGCATAATCAAATTACTTAATCTTAGTTGCATGTTATAATCTCTCTTAAGATCTATGTTGTTTGCATGCTCTAATCCAACACACACTAAATGTATAATGCTTTAATGGTTTAGTAAGTGGTTTTGTTTTCATGCTATCATATCTTTAAGGCCATTTTCCATCACACTAAAGTTAATTATTGTTGAATAAAGTTGATAGTGTAGGCACACATCTAATTCTTCAAGCTCCTCTTTCACACTTTATGTTTTTCTCTTAATGCTTTAACAACATAAGATAAGTGGTATAAGCTTGAAACTTTCTTTCTTATTCTTTGGCAAGTTGTTCTTGCCCTTGTGCATTAGTATTCTTTCATAACGAACTTATTCATGCGAATGGTTTAATCATGGTGAACTAAATCATTATTTCAACTTGCTTTTACTTGCTATACATGTGTTAAGTGCTTCATTTTTTATGCTTTCATAACACACTTAATAAGATGGAAGAAGTTTCGGTTTTGGCATTAAATCACCAATTTAAGGCAATTAAAAGTCACCAAAACACTCTCTAATACGCCTAGAAGTCTAACCAATTGATATATGTACTTGATAGACTTAATAGGGTACCTTAACCCACCATATTCACCATCTAAAATGGGGATTGAGGAGGGCAATGAAAGGTGCTAGACCGAGGATGGTCTCATGGCGTGCGACGTCCTTTTCGTAAAATCTCAATTCTTAGGGATGACCTGTGAAGCTAGGGTAGGCCTCGTTGCCTCACTTCTTGAGCATCCAACAACTATTTAGCAATTGGGGGAGGAGGTTTTTGGTGAATCACTTAATAAAGGTAATTAAAGTCTTGCAATCTTAAGAACCTTTAACTCACTAAGTAAATTAAACCTTGGGCTTAATACTTGTAATTCAATCTTTCATCTAATAAAACTTTGTGGGTTAAATAACTAAAGGTGTTGAATATCATAATCATTGTGGGACACTTGTGCTTTAACTTCTAAACCTTCTAAGTATCCTTGTGAATATTGATGATGAACTCAATGTGTTGATGATGATAATGTTTTGATCTTCTTTATTTCCTGCACATACAAACAAAACGTGGTTAGCTTGTTGATTGTATCATTGTATCTTAGGCATTCTTTATTGTAAGTACTTGTATCTATCAATTTTTGGAATAACTATTCTTTTGTAATAATATTGTAATGAAACACCCTCTAATTTTAGTTGACCTCTTTCCCAACCTTAGGCACTAGTCTTAGTTGACCTAGGGAAAGGTTTTGCTTGACATAACAAACTCTTTCATCTTGCATTGTTGCTTTAGCATCATAGGTTAGAATCCCCTAAACCTTAACGAATTAAAAACAAATCCTAGAACTTAACTCTAAATCTTATCTAGAAACTAGGGACTACCCCCCTTGGCTTCCCTAGGAGTAAGCCTAGACGGAAGAGGTTCAAGCCAAAGTGACAGCGTGGGCTTTGAACCTAGGCATTGTGCCTCCAAGGACACACTAAGTTAGAAGGACTTGGCTCACGTTTGCAAGTGTGTATAAGGACAAAAGCAACACTCACATATAAAAAATTGTATCTCTATCCTTGCAAATGATTTCTAACATATATCTATAGCTCAAATACATATGAATGACATTCACAAAAAAACATCCATGCATCCATTTCACAGAAATTCATAAACAACAATACACATTTTTTTTTACAAGAGGGGCTTGATGAGCTTCCCTCCAAGCTAATATAGTGGTGTCTAATCACCATTCAAATAGGCCTGACTACCGAGGCAGATTAAAATGATGAAAATATGATCTGAATTGTATGCAGATCCCTTCTACCGTCAACCAATTAATCGTGACCTTATCTCCAGCTTATGCGAAGGCACAACTTGGCTCTTGTAGCTTGTCAACATTAAATGCCTTGATCACGCTTATATTCTCAAAGGAAAAATGAGAGGGCAACGCCTCTCCCTTCCTTGAATGCACACCACTCATGCTAATTAGCTGGTGAGTGCTAAGGTGGAGCGATTCTCCTGCGTCAATCAGAATGCCCAGACGTATGATGACGTCATGTTCAACATGTGTGGCTAGTCGAGAGGAAGGATCGAAGACGAATAAAAATCAAGAGAAGAAGTCAAGAAGAAGGCATAGAAAGAAGAAGTTGATCAATCTTCCCCCATTTTCATCTCAACAAACTCAGGGTTTGCATAAGAAGAAGAAGAAGAAGAAATACCAGTTGATAAAAAGAGGACAAATAAAGAGAAGCTTTAAAAAAAGAAGAATGATGCAGAAAATAAGAAGTGGAAGATTAAGGCCGAAAAGGAAAAAGATAAAGATGAATCGGAGGAAAAATACACAACAGAGCAAGAGGCCAAATGAAAGGAACAAGAAGCAAAGGAAATAGCAGAAAAAGCAACAACAAAACAAGTGGAAAAGGAAGCTAAAGAGGCAATGGACAAAGTTGTTGAAGAATAAATGCAACGAAAAGATCCAATAGACAGGGGAGGGGACACACATCCCATGGAAAAGGACATTCAAGAAATGTCTACTGCTGGTGTAGAAATAGATCTATCAGGTCATGACTTAGGACTTCGTATTTGGGAGCCATTTCATCCGAGCGAAGTACTGAATCTAAGGAGCTTCACTTATGGTATAAAGAGAGGTAGGATTGTGCAAGAGAAGGTGAAGAAAGTGACGGTAACATATGGAACACTTTTCTCAGTTGTCACCCATGTTCCTGTAATGAGAGATGTTAGATAAGATCTTGTAGCAACATCTACGACTGGCTCAACATTTATGAATTCCATTGTGGACAACATACAAAGGTGTCAACAAAATACAGAGAAAGAGGCAAGGATCAAAGAGCTAGAAGAAAAGCTTTTGTAAGTCAAAATTGATGAAAGAAGCCTTCAAAGCTTCAAAATCAGCACCGAAAAATTCAGGAACAAATTGGAAGGAGCCGCCATTGACATGTACACTCACTTGCACCTCTTCCAAAATGTAGCCGCAATAATCATTGATCAGAACAACAAGATACAGGCGAAGCTGACACAGTATAATATATTTCGTGAGGGCATAACTAACATAGAAAGATGGATAAAGGAAAATACAGACCCACCGTCTGAGTTATACCGATCTCAAAGATGAAAAGAAATATGGATTTGTATTCATTGGATCATTTCCAACAGGCAGGACAAAAATATGATAAGGAATTCCCTAGATCTATGGCGATATGCTCAATGATCCATAAAGAAGTGCAAGCATTAATCAAAAGTAGTCGATTTCCAAAGATATATGAATTCAAGAAGAACCTGTTGTTATAAGAATTGGTAGACAAAGTACACAACAACATGAATCAAAGAAGGGCAGTAGTTGAAGCCGCCACCACCGTCCATAGATTTCATAGATCAACATTTGTTACAACCAGTTAAGATGCATACCATGATACCGACCTTCATGACAACACTAGATAAAGACATGAGTAATCTAGAAAATACGTTTTCTCTAAATAACACAACGTTGGAGCAATTGATGTACAAAAGGATTGAATCTCTATATGACCAGCTGGAATTTTGGACAACATATCTCAAAAACAAAAATCCTTGAAGAAAGACACTATACATGCCTTTACTTTTGTCTTTTTCTTAACAAATTGTAACATCCATATTTCACTGACCACATTGTTAGGTTATGAAAAAGGTATAAATATCTTCCTTTTTCCCACATTTCATGATATCATCTTGATTGAATTTTCGATTATTTAGGAGCAAATAGAAGAGAAAATGAATAATATACTCTTTAGCGTTATTGTTGAAGTTAGATTACATAGATCTTAATTATGATTGGAATTGTCTGGTTTTATTACAGGATTGGTTAAATATTGTGACACCCAAGATAGAAAAGGAAATCTTGAAGATGTGCAAGCTATTGGAGGTTGAAGACTTTATGGTGCAAGGTAGTTTTGAAGATGATCGAGTTGCTTATATTGTAATAGTAAATAAATCCCGAGGATATTTCAATCCTCAGGATAACTTAATTTACCCAGATTATTGTAATATATAAGGGGTAAATAGATCTTGAAAATATGTAGAAGAATTGCACCCAAGAACTCAGAACTTAGAATTGCTATGCATTAGCAGTTTTTGTAAAATGTTGTACCAGCTATGAAATCAATAGAAGCTTCGAGCGGTTTTACCATTTCTATATACTGAATTTCAAATAGCAATGCTTCTAAGGACCAAGGGCCCAGTCTGAAGGAGCTACTGTTCGACCTGTAATTGTATCAGTTCATTTTTTGTTTTATGATTCGATTCTCTTTTACAGTATTTAAATGAATGCATAAGTGTGTTGATGATTTCATGTCAATTGAAAGAGATAGATATTCCTTGAAGCATTAGATGATTGTTGTTCCAATTCCTATTACTGAGATTTGATGCATGATAGTTCCTCATAAGTTCACGTTTGTTGTTCTCTTTACTTAGTTTACATTTGTTGTTCCTTTCACTTAGTTTACATTTGTTGTTCCTTTTACTTAGTTTACATTTACTGTTCCTTTCCGTTAGAATACAGTTGGTGTTCCTTTCAATAGAAATACGATTGTTGTCTCTTTTTGACTAGATTACAATCTCTATTTCTTTCCATAGATAGAGTAATTCTCCTTTTTATTTCCAATAATTTGATTCATAATAATAGTCATTTCTGCAAGTCTTTATCTAGATTCAATTACTACTCTTAAAATGAATTCAATAGATTAATTAGTTCCTTTCCATTGCACAGATTTAGATTTCAATTCCTAGAATCTTTAATGAATGGTTGAGGAACTTGATTATTGATAAACTCAGATTTTCTTTCACTACACGATTTTAGCCTCTACAAGCTATCTGCATAGACTTTGCCGATATTATTTGAGATAAAAGACGAATCCTTGGGTTGATAAATTAATGTTAAACTAAGGCTATTTTTAGACATTTTGGCGCCGTTGCCGGGGAAGAATGTCAAAGGTAGCATAGATTGTGCCTCTGGAGGATGAGGTATTGAAGATACAAGGTAAGAACCTACGCAAGCAATAAGTAAGATGCTTATACCATTGCCTACCTCCAGCTGATGCATTAAGAGGTTGCATAGGTGTTTTTTCTCTTTCTTGATTTTCCTTTTTGTTGTGTGAAGTGTGTATGACTAAGAAGAAAGATATTGAAAAACCAAAACTCCCACCAAAAATTACCAAAGCCCAAGGCTCGGTGCTCCCTGGAAGAAGCAATTTCATAGATGACATCATCCAAAACACAGAATCTCAAGCTTCAGTTGGACCTAGAAAAGGATCTACCTGAATCCCTTAGGTGGCAGTTTCACCAACTGCAGCCCACGCCGAGATTCATAGAAAAACTGAAGGGACTGAGCAAATCTTTTAGAGAACATATATTCCACCCCTCAAACCTTTAGAAGAGGGAAACTCTTATAATCGGGAGGACGGATAGGGAGAAACGAGTGGGATAGCTAAGACAGACTCACCACCTGATCCTGAATCTCCTGTGAAAGAAGAAGGCATACCCGAAATCCTAGATAAAGGGAGTGCAATCAAATCCCCTAGAGGATCAGATAACCAATCAATTCAAATAAAATATCCGGATCAAAAAATCCCTGAATATTTCTGGCATATTTTCGATCAAATGGCACAACCAAATCCACAACGTCCCCAGACTTCCACTTTGAAATATCTGATAGTTGATCCAATCACCAATGCCCCCATGAAGGCAATTCCCCTACAAAACCTGCCAACCTTTCATGGATTAATCTCAGAAGACCCAGACACATTCTTATTTGAATTTGATGTCCTATGTAGAGGGTATGATTACACCTCTGAACCCCAAAAATTAAAATTGTTCCCCTCCACTTTGAAAGGAGCATATTTACGTTGGTTCATGGGATTAGGGGGAGGAACTATAAACTCATGGGATGATATGAAACATGCCTTCTTGACAAAATATCAGGATTATTGTAGAACTAGAGACTTAAAAGATGAAATCTTTCAAATGAATGCAAAAGAAAATGAATCATTAGAAGAATATGTCGAGAGATTTCAATATAATTTACAAAGATCACCCTATGGCACATTACTAGGTGAAGTACTTAAGGAAACTTTGATTAAAGGTATGAAAGATGAATGGGTAGAAACGTTGAATTTAATGGGGAAGGGTGACATTTATCAAGAAACTTATGATGACATCATCCTATTGTGCATTAGGTGCTCAAGAGGAAGTTTAAAGACCAAATCAGGGATGCATATCCCCCTCACCAGAAATAAAAATATTACCAGCAAGGGTGTTACGCGAGATAAAGTTGGTAATCTCTTACAAAACTTCAAAACAGATATTCTGAGCACTCTGACTACACAATTGGATGTGTTGCAGGCCAAACAGAAAAAAATAGAAGCATAACAAACATTGGCCATATGTTGCCACAGGTGTAGAAGAAAACATGGTCCAAGGGATTTCCCTTTGGACGTGGTCTGGGTTTGCACTATCTACACCAAGGATCATGACACAGAACATTTCCCATCACTTCTAGGATTGAAATCTATCTTTAGAGAAGCAGAAGAATAAACAAAGACATTATATCTAATGGCTCAGCATCGTCAATGGCAGAATTGGCCTCCAAACACACTGCAGGACCCTTCCTCTTTCTTCTATGGATAGTATAATTACCAGAAAGCTCCTGGTAGCACATGGAAGGGTCAACCATTTACTAATCAAAACTAGCAGCCCCAACAAATCCTGCCTGACAGAATCAACCAACTGCAATTTCCACTTGGCCTAACTCACAATATCCCACCTCATCTTGGCAAAACTCAAATAACAACATATAACCTTCACAATGGCCCAACATGACTACCCAAAACCCAAATTGGAATCAGAATTGGCAGCACCCCATGGGGATAAACAACCAACCCACGGGGATGGCCCCTCAAACTCAGCCTACGTTACAAGCACCACTCTAATTGCCCCAAAACCCACAATCCAAATTGCGCCCTCAACTACCATCCCAACCTCACCCAAATCCAAATAAAATACCAACTCAGCTCATCCAGATTATGGAGAATGGAGAAGGAGAGACCAACTCGGTAGGGTGCAGTGAACTATGGTTGAGATCAGGACGAATAATCTCTCCTAAAGAAAATAACATTTTTCAAGAGAAGGAGAGTGAAAAACAACCAACAATAACACCTTTGACTGTGGTAATAATAGAGGAAATCGAGCAGGGGGGAAGCACAGTCGAATCACAAGATCCTGATAAGGATGCAACGCCCTCCCCTCCGTTCCCCGAAAGATTGATGATAGAAAAATCGATCATATATCCCAACTTCGACATTGTAGGGGAGCTCAAGAATTTATATATCAAGATTCCACTCCTGCAAGCTCTTCAGGACATCCCAATCTATGCAAAAATTATCAAGGAGCTATGTGGGAGAAAGCTCGTCAGAAAAATTAAAAATGCATCATCAACAGTCCATGTGGTAGGAGCCTTGTATGATCTAGTTTTAGGTAGACAAGAACCGGTTAAATATGCATATCTGGGGAATCCCATAGTGACAGTTCAGATCCAGGGATGTTCTTTTCCCAATACACTAGTTGATTTGGGAGAAGCCATCAACATCCTGACTATGGAAACTTGAAATACCCTGGGTTTTAACTCCTTCGAACCCACCCCAATAATGCTGCAGTTGGCAGATCGATCAATAGTTTGACCAGTTGGCACATTACATGATATAGCCATCTCCGTCGACTCTTGGGAATATCCGGAGGACTTCCTCATCATCAACCCAAGAAGTGGACTTGAAGGGAATCCATTGATACTGTGCAGGCCATGGCTTGCAACAATAGATGCATATATAGGATGTCAAGCAGGTAATATGACAATCACTAGAGGGGGTATCACAAAGAACCTCATTTTATATCCTCCTGCTAAACCAAGTCCAACTTTCTTATATCCACAATTTCCACCACCGTGATACCCAGAGAGGGATTTACAAGCCCCTCATATGCATGAACAAGCCCTCAGACTTAAAAACCAGCTAGAGGATGACATAATCAGTGGGTTTATCAATAATCCAGCCACCAGGAGCAACCCGACCTGCCAAATGCTCCAAGTTGTTCTAGACTATGAAGCACAGGGAGACCTATTGGAAGATTTAATGGAACAACAAATTCCAACTACAACTGTTCATAATAGCAAACCTATCAAGATTTCACTAGGGAGGTATCTAAACATCAATGCCAATTTATATGAACAACAACAACAAAAGATAATTCAAGTCCTCTCCAAATACCAACAAGCTTTTGCATGGGAATATTATGATATGAAAGGTATTGATCCGCAACTCCGCACACACCAAATTTATGTTGAAAAAGATGCCCGACCTATTCGACAGCCACAGAGAATATTGAATCCTCACCTCAGGGATATCGTTAAAGAAGAATTACAAAAGCTGTTGAACGTAGATTTTATATATCCCATCTCAGATAGTCAGTGGGTTTCCCCATTAGTGATTGTCCCAAAGAAAAATGGGAAATGGCGCATTTGTGTTGACTACAGGGAACTTAACAAAGCCACTCAAAAATACCACTTCCCTTTTCCTTTCATTGACCAGGTCCTGGATACTTTGGCAGGAATTTTTTTTTTTCCTTTCCTAGACGATTTTAGTGGGTACAATCAGATTCAGATTGCCCCAGAAGATCAATATAAAACTACATTCACATGCCCCTGGGGCACTTTTGCATACAGAGTATTACCCTTTGGACTTTGTAATGCTCCAACCACTTTTCAAAGGGCCATTCTGAGAATATTCAATGATCTGATCATTGAAGGACTTGAAGTCTATATGGATGATTTCACTCCTTATGGCGACGACTTCGATCAAGCACTGAATAACCTAGAGAAAATACTAGAGCAGTGCATTGTGACTAGGTTATGTTTAAGCCACGAAAAGTGTCGCATGATGATGACAAAAGGTGTGGTACTAGGGAATTATATCTCTGCAGATGCAATTAGGGTAGATCCAACAAAAATAGAGGTAATCCTTAATCTACCTACACCACACACACAAACAGAGGTACATACTTTCCTTGGTGCTTCAGGATACTATCATAGATTTATGGAAAATTTTGCAAGAACCACTGCACCTTTACATGCTTTGACTGGTAATGTATAATTTCAGTGGTCTGACAAGTGTGATGTGTCATTTGCAGGACTCAAGAAGTTGATCTCGACAACACCAGTGTTGAGGGGGCCAAA
The DNA here is from genome assembly GCA_009831015.1 of Picea engelmannii. Classification (NCBI taxonomy): domain Eukaryota; kingdom Viridiplantae; phylum Streptophyta; class Pinopsida; order Pinales; family Pinaceae; genus Picea; species Picea engelmannii. The sequence goes on from ML785380.1 coordinate 374,883, forward strand.
TTGGAAAATACCATTTCACATCTCCATCGATGCATCAGATATTTCCATAGGAACTGTCCTCAGACAAGAGGAGGACAAGAAAACCTACGCCATTTATTTTATTAGAAAGAATCTTAATCCAGCTGAACTTAATTATATAGTAATAGAGAAAGAGTTTTTAGCTGTTATACATGCCATCAATAAATTTCGTCATTATATAACAGGCTATCCAGTCATTCTGTATACTGATCATTCTGCTATTAGATATCTGGCTAATAAAACATTTGCTAATGGACGGGTCACTCGATGGTTGTTACTATTGTAGGAATTTGATATCACCATCAAAGATCGACCCGAGAGATAAAACCTTGTTGCAGACTTCCTATCCCGCATACCCAAAACATACGACTCCTTAACAGTCGAAGATTGATTTCGATATGAGCATCTGTTAGCCATTACTACAAAGCCACCTTGGTACACTGCCATGGAAAATTACCTGGCATCAGGGAGATTACCCACACATCTTTCATCAAGGGAAATAAAACTGATCGTCCAGCATAGCACATGATTCACCTGGATCAATGAATATCTCTTCCATATAGGAGTTGATCTCTAGATCCGCAGATGCATACGCGATGACGAAATCTATGACATAATAAAGGCCGAACATGATGAATCATGTGGTGGGCATTTTGCAGATCACAGGACTAGACACAAAATTATGCAGATGGGCTATTATTGGCCCTCAATATTCAAAGACATGAAGAAATATGTCCAGACCTGTGATAGTTGTCAACGGATGGGAAAACTAGGTTAGGTTGATGAAATACCTTTGAAAGAACAAGTAGTTGCAGAACCATTTGAGAGATGGGCACTAGACTTCGTTGGCCCCTTCAATCCAAATTCAAATCAGAAGGCCTATATTCTAGTCGCAACGGACTACATGACTAAATGGGTAGAGGCATAAGCCTTACCAAATGCAACAGAAGAAGTAGTCATCAAATTTCTTTTCAAATTATTTGTATGCTATGGACTACCAAGAGAGGTAATTACTGATGGGGGGTCACAATTTATAGCTCATAGAATCATCACCACCCTGGATAATTATCATATCAAACACATAATTACTTCTCCGTACCATCCACAAGAAAATGGGCAAGTGGAAAGCACCGATAAATTCATAGAGGCAATCCTAACAAAGACTGTCTCAACAAACAGATAAAATTGGGCTTCTGAGCTCCCAAATGCCTTATGGGATTATTGCACAACATGGCGTAATACCACTGGATACTCTCCTTATCATTTAGTCTATGGAAAAGAACCCATCTTCCTAATCGAGTTTGAAATCAATACTTTAAGGATGTCCTAGGAAATCGGACTGGATCTTACAAAAGCACATAAACATCGCCTTCAGCAACTCAATGAATTGGATGAATCACAACTATCTGCTGTAGAGCGCATGACTGTGATTCAGCAATAGAGAACGACCTGACATGACAAGCATATAAAAAAAAATCATTTAAAAAAGGTGACTGGGCGCTCCTCTATGATTCCAGATTTCAGGATTTTTCGAGAAAATTACAGACACGGTGGCTAGGACCATACAAAATCAATGAAGTCCATGATAATGGCAAGTCACGTTAAGAACCATCGACAGGTCCAGATCTCCATTTAGGGTCAATGGACACCGATTACGACTCTATCATCAACCGCCCTCAAAAGAATCTTTCTACCAAGAGGTAAGTAAGGACCCTACCATTCAAATTTTGGCTAGCTGGGAAGGTAATCCAGCCACCCCAACTCCATAAATGTTGAATTATTTTGACACTGTACATACTGTATATAATTTTGTTTTCTGTAGATTTTATTTAGTTTTTTTTATTATTATTTTTTACAGTCATTTGAGAAAGTCAAAACTAGGGAGGATAACTGTAATGAACTCAATTAGCACTCTTTTCTATTCTGAACTCCCGCTTCATCTCATCACCCAAACGCTRTCTTTCACAGAGAAATGAATGTGTCATGATTCAACAACAACAATTGGGCAACTATAATGAAATTCATAACATTAACAAACCATCCATTACTTAATTTTGAAATAAACCAACTCATAAATGAATTTAGTTGATGAGGAATCAACCTTGAATTCAAGAAAAATACATTGCCAGGTTTCTAAAAATTACCTATTCAGATGATTAAAAATGGAAAAATTGTTGTTCCTTTTGCGCGCCTGTTGTTCCTTTGAATGGAACAATTGTTGTTCCTTTTGCGTGCCTGYTGTTTCTTTTACATGCCTGTTGTTCCTTTGAATGGAACAATTGATGTTCCTTTTGCGCGCTTGTTGTTCCTTTGAACGGAACAATTGTTGTTCCTTTTGCGCGCCTGCTGTTCCTTTGAACGAAACAATTGTTGTTCCTTTTGCGTGCATGTTGTTCCTTTGAACCGAACAATTGTTGTTCCTTTGTCACACCCACTGTTCCTTTTACACACCTATTGTTCATTTTGCCGTTCCTTCCCTACATTGCTGATAAAATGCTAAACCTTTCCTTTGGGGTACAACTTTCACCAAATAATTTTCACTAGCATTATTTCTAATGATCTATCATTATTTTGTGGACTATCTCCCATACCTTATCAAATTGTTTTTTTGTTTTTTTTTGGATCACTTTCTTCGAAATATCTTAAACCTTGTTCATAACCTGTAACCACCATAATTCATTTATTTTCCCTTATACATACAAATACACTTAAATGATATCCCGCCTTTATAATTAATAAGGAGTCTGCGACACACTTTTACTTGGCATCCTTACACTTCTTTATGCAATCCCTTACTCTTAAGGAGTAGATGAGCCTCCTTTCATACACTTCCAAAAAAAAATAAAAAATCAATAAAATTTATTTCTTTTCCCACAAAGAATAGGGGGTCTCATCACGAGCCAACCTACCACGATCATTGGATACTAACTTAAGTGACATTCCCACTATGTCTACCACACTAGGGCAATGGCCTTTGACATTTTATTTTGTCAAAGGACAAGAGGTCTCATCACGAGATGACTTGTTCACTTAAGTTACACTCTAGTGAGTGGCATTATCATCATCTGGATACCAAACCAGGATAATGGTCTTTTTGGGAAAAACTTAAAACTTAATATATATATATATATATATATATATATATATANNNACACCGGAACAATGGCCTTTTGACATTTTCTAGTCAAAGGACAAGGGGTCTCAACACGAGCCGGCATGTTCACCTAAGTTACAATCTAGTGAGTGGCATTATCACCATCTGGCTACCAAACCAGGATAATGGTCTTTTTGGAAAAGACGATTAAAATAAGTATCAAGGATACATGCCCATCTGAGGGTTAAAAGACAACCCTGTCGAGGCTATGGATGCCTGCTGACAACAGTGGCTCTGCCTGTGGTATGGAAGTTTACCTTAAATGCCAAGTTTCTACGTATCTATAGATTTCCTTCACTCAATAACGACGCTATCATTTTGGTTGTATTCAATGAAATGGAAAAGTAGCAACATTATGATATGTGGGATATTATTTAAATGAACAAGATTTAATTTATTCGGCATATGTATACTTAAAGAATTCTTTTGAGTATAGGTATATTTCAATTCCACAAAAGAGGGTTAACGTTTAATGATTACCGTTAAAATATGTTGTTTGAAAATAAATCATTGATCCCCATTGGTGGCTGCAGTACAATCATTACTTCTCACCATCAATACCTACACTCACTCCTTTCCCCTATGCTGATGGTTGAGGTCGACCTTTATATTAATGAGGGGAGTGGACGCTCAACATGATTCTCGATAAATATAGTAATGATTGTAATAAATACCCACAGTTGTAAACATTTGATGTCTCTGATATTTTCTATTTTCGGTAATTTTTCCTCGAAGCTGGTCTAACCAAGTCTGCTACCAGGAATGATAGTCGTCCACATTTTTTCACAAAATGGGTGGAAGAGGTGTGCGCAGGGAGCCAACTTTACTAAAGATTACAGAGCAAGCAAGAGACATCCTGCACCAGCTGGGGTGGATGAAGTACTTCAACCATCTACAAGGATATGACACGAATATCACGCTTGAATTCTCTCAGAATCTGCAGGGAGAAAACTCTATGGTGCGAGGCATACAAATCTCGGTCACCCCGAAAATATTAGCAGAGGTCACAGGCCTCCCTAACATGAGAATTCAGTGGACATGAAGATACAAAACACTAAAGGAAGCCGTGGAAAATTTCATAGACCTAGGGGAAGAATTGGATAAGAAGGGAAAGGGAATCAATCCCAGTACCCTCAGAGAACCATGGAAGGAACTTGCAGGGATAATTCAATGGTACATCACTTGTGATGGATGATATGACATAATTTGACCTCGCCACCTCAAATTGCTGGTAGCTTTAAAACAACGGTTAGTACTTAATCTACCTTTCTTTCTGAATTCCATATTACATGAGGTTGCCTTAAGAACACAAAAATCCAAGGACCCTGTTACTGTTGTCAGTCACCACAGATTAGTTAAACTGATAACAAATAAAGCACTGAGTCAAACTCAATTAACCTGGAATAGCCTGATTGAGACCAAAAGACCTCCACAACTAGAGCAACCTGAATTATGCCATGAAGAACCACCATAGGAAATTGAAGATAGATAGGCAGAGGAGACTACTTCCCAAAGAGAAATCCCATCTCCTCAAACTGAAGCTGAGGCATACCCTGCCCAAATAACAGAGGCCCAGACCTCACAAACAAAAGCATTAATGAAAAAGAGGAAGAGAACAACAACTGCCCCTACAACCATCATTCAGAAAAGGAGAAGAAGCAGACGAATTTAGGAAACAACTGAAGCAATTCAGGGTATAACAAAAGAGCCTGAAGAACTTCAGAATTCTACAAAACAGTCTCCACGCAAGAATGCTCAAGAAATTAGGCAAGTAGAACATACCTCACAAAGGAATGATCAGGAAGACACCCAACCGACATTAGAGCATCTGATAGAACAATGTATGAAGAGCTATGAGGTAGAAATAGCCCAGGTTTTGGGAAGGTTGGGAACCTCAATTGACAGAGGCACAAATAATCCAAAAAAATGCCCAGAACAAGCCTCTTCAAAACCAATTGAAGATTTTCTTGATATTAAAATGTCTTTTCCTAAGGACAGAGCATAGGAAGAACCTCATTTTGAAACAAGAATCCCTCTTGGACAGACAAAACATTTAGAAGGAACAGAGGAACAACCATCTAGTGGCCATAATGAAGAAGACCTTGAGACCTCTCATAAACAAAAATCAGCCAAGATCCATAAGAAAATTATAGAGTTAAAAAAATAAAACAAACTGTTGAAGAAAAAGGCTAAGAAGGCTGAAGTATTAAAGCAGAAGGTGGTTAAACTCAAGGAAATTATTAATAAATTGAGGAAACAACTAGAACAGATAGATAAGGCCCACAAAAGAAAGAAGAACAAAAGGTCCAGAGTGCAAGGAAGAAACCCTCTTCCTAAAGAAGCATTCAATACAAATTCTGTAGGGATACAGACAGACCATGAAGAAATAGTAGTAGAAGAAATAGTAGCTCAGAATGAGGAAGCAATTCCTTTAGAAACACAAGAAAATATGACAACTACAGAAGCAATTGATGTTGATGTGCAGACAAACACCCCGATATTAGAGGAAATAGCTCAAATCCTTGAGCATAATGCTACCATCAAGAGATTGGAGGAAGAATTGATGCAGTCTCAACAAACCCTGGTTCAAAACTGAAATGAATTACTGACTAAGGCAGAGCACCAAGCACTCCAGTCCCATAAACAAAGTGTTATTGTGGACAGACTGGAAGCAGAGCTTACACAGGTCCATCAAGCATTAACTCAATCTAGGGAAGATATGGGTGCTATGGAAGAATACCAAGCATCCCAATCTCAAGCACAAGGTGTCACCATTGATAAACTAAAGGCAGAGCTGGGACAAGCCCAACGAGCATTGTCTCAACACCAAGATGAGATGGTCACTAGGGCTGAATATCAAAAGATTGTTAAACAACTGAAGGACATGACAACAACAGAGAGTGAGACCTATGCTGCGCTCACCAGAGCCCAAGGGAAGATAAAAAAGGTGCAAACCCAATTAGAAAAAGCTTTGGAGCAAATCAAAGAAATATGTGATGTCTACTATGATGCTATTAATTGCAGAGCCCCTGCCACCAATTACACTTTATTACTGCTGGAATGATATTTGTTATTAAGAGTGAAGGCCATCAGAGAAGGAAAACCTATTTCATTTGCCACTGTACCTAAGTTTATTTCATGTTTCAAAGAGCAGGACGAAAAGGTACAATACTTTTTGTGTGAATTGTACTTTCATAATTTCATTCTGGAAGAAAAAAGGGAAGATAACCCTGGCCCATTTATAGGTGACAATACAGTTTTAGGCATTTTTGTCATTTACTTAGAACCAAGTCATATGGGGTAAAGCTCATAAAACCTTCCTAAAGAGGGAAGCTAGGTTAGATCTTTGGGTTAGGGGAGAACCTCCAAAGTCCTTTCCAGCCATTATGCGACATAAAACCTTTATGAAAAGAGGGGGGGTCGCAAACTCCTTAGCCCCTATCCATCTACAGGTTATACATTCAGGTATCACTCATTTTAGGAAGCTTAAGGAGGAAGCTCTTGTTACTTTTAAACTGAGATGGGATGCATCCTCCAGTGAAGTAAAGAGTAGGGAACCCTTTGGGTACAGGAATTTCTTTGTAGCTACCTACAAAATAGAGAGGTATTCTATATTGCTCCAAGAGGAAGGGCCTTCTTGGATTGGGTGCATATATAATCCCCCTATCATCCGGTTCCCTCCAGAAAGTTACCAAAAATATTATCAAATTAACAAGAAAAGGGAGGATGCTGCTTTTGGAGAACTCAAAAGAAGGAATGGATTCAGAAGGCCTGGTGAACCAACCTTTCCACCTTACAACATTACTGCTTTACATGTAAGATCTCAGCTTGCATGAGGACATGCAAGAAGGGAAGCTGGGGGGTATGTTAGGTTATGAAAAAGGTATAAATATCTTCCTTTTTCCCACATTTCATGATATCATCTTGATTGACTTTTCGATTATTTAGGAGCAAATAGAATAGAAAATGAACAATATACTCTTTAGCGTTATTGTTGAAGTTAGATTACATAGATCCTAAATATGATTGGAATTGTTTAGTTTTGTTATAGTATTGGTTAAATATTTTCAAACCCAAGACAGAAAAGGAAATCTTGAAGATGCGAAAGCTATTGGAGGTTGAAGAATTGATGGCGCAAGGCAGTTTTGAAGATGATCAAGTTTCTTATATTGTAATAGTAAAGCAATACTAAGGATATCTCAATCCTCAGAATAGCTTAATTTACCTAGATTATTGTAATATATAAGGGGTAAATAGATATTGAAAAGATGTAGAAGAATTTCACCCAAGAACTCAGAACTTAGAATTGCTACGCGTTAGCAGTTTTTGTAAAATGTTGTACCAGCTATGAATTCTATATACTGAATTTCAAATAGCAGTGCTTCTAAGGACCAACGACCCAGTCTGAAGGAGCTACTGTTCGACCTGTAACTGTATCAGTTCAATTTTTGTTTTGTGATTCGATTCTCTTTTACAGTAATTAAATGAATGCATAAGTGTGTTGATGATTTCATGTCAATTGCAAGAGATAGATATTCCCTGAAGCATTAGATGATCACTGTTCCAATTCCTATTACTGAGATTTGATGCATGACAGTTCCTCATAAGTTCACGTTTGTTGTTCCCTTTACTTAGTTTACATTTGCTATTCCTTTCACTTAGTTTACATTTGCTATTCCTTTTACTTAGTTTACATTTGTTGTTCCTTTCCGCTAGAATATAGTTGTTGTTCCTTTCAATAGAAATACGATTGTTGTCTCTTTTCAACTAGATTACAATCTCTTTTTCTTTCCATAGATAGAGTAATTCACCTTTTTCTTTCCAGCAATTTGATTCATAATAATAGTCATTTCTGCAATTCTTTATCTAGATTCAATTACTGCTCTTAAAATGAATTCAATAGATTAATTAGTTCCTTTCCATTGCACAGCTTTAGATTTCAATTCCTAGAATCTTTAATGAATGTTTGAGGAACTTGATTGTTGATAAACTCAGATTTGCTTTCACTACACAATTTTATCCTCTACGAGCTATCTGCATAGACTTTGCCGATATTCTTTGAGATAAAAGATGAATCCTCGGGTTGACAAATTGATGTTAAACTAAGGCTATTTTTAGACATATTTAGAGCTCAACACACATTTCATAACACTGATTATTCTTTGAGGACACTTGCGTTCAAGTGATCTGGTTAAAACATGGCACACTATGATTATCTGTTTTTGTTTATGAATTTATGCTATGATTGAGTATGAGAATTTGCTATGTTATTAATATTGATATATAACATTGACATGTATTATGATGAGGTTTCTTGAGTGGGAAGGAAATGTGACATGATGAGGATGTTGATGGCATCGACAAACTTGGACTCATGACTGAGTCAGGGAGTGGACTATTGAATTTGATTATGAGTACTCGTTTATTTACATATATGTTATGATGATGATTGAGTTATGGATTTCATATATATGAGTTTTTAATATTATTTTTGTCAGTGGAACTAGGCATGGTGACGATTTGATTCAGATTTATGAACAAAACGAAATGAAAAAAAAATGAATACAATAACACAGAGATACAAATAACACAAACATATATCCAGTGAACAATAACTTCTATTGAATAAAGAAAATAGGTTGAAACTGTAAAACTGTAGAACTAAAACAACTTGCTCGAATGGTGGTGGTTATCTCTAAGAAGAGATGTGGCTGCTATGAGAATCCGTCCGAGAGAAATGATTACAGTGAGGCTCCAAAGTCCTTTTTAACATTACTCATGAATTCCAAAACCCTATACATCCAAAAACCTAATCCTATGAGATGATACACCAAATTTTATGTGGGCCTGGTTGGGTAAGTTGGTACGTCAACTTCTCGGGGTCGTAATTTTTGCATACAACCTCCATTTTAGGCATGTGATAGACCGTTGGAAAGGTATTTTCAATAAATACACATTATACCATCAAAATTTGAATCTATCTACAATTTGACTGTGGAAAGAAAAAATAAACATTGTTTAGGGCCCCAAAACGACCCTGGAAGTATAGAAAGATGTAGTGATATGAAAACTTCCAAAATAAGATAGTTGGAATAGGTGGGCGACCACCAATATCCACCTATATGATGTGTAGGTATTTAGAACAACCCCAAAAGTACATAACCACAATGACAAATAAATGTCATCATTAAATAAAGCTGTAAAGATGAGCGAGTTGGAATAAGTGGGTGGCCACCAATATCCACCTAGCCACCAATATCTACCTCGATTAGTCCTTCCCCCTTAGGAAGCAATGGTATCCATTGCATTGAGTGCCCCCATCAAGTGAGGAAATTTATGTTGAATTTGGCCTCGGGTGAACCACTTGCCTTAGTGTAAGAGATTCCCTGCCTTGACAACCCAATAAAGATAGATCCTCTGTTGGAAAGTGCCCTTGACCTATGTGTCTAGTATCTGATCAGTGGATTCATGTTCCATGCAGTCAAGGTTGAGATATGTTGGTTTCAATTAATCTGTAATATTCGAGATGTCAAATAGTGGTGGAAAATATGGCCGAAGTATATCCACATTGAACATTGGGTGCAAGCCAAGGAAGGGTGGAGTGTTGAGCTCAAACACATTGCCACCCACATCCTTGGTGATAGTGTAAGGCCCATAGTGAAGTGGACTAAGCTTATAATGGGTCCCTTTAAGGTGCTCTTTCTGCAAATGTAACTAGATCTTGTCTCCCACCTAAAATTGGTGTAGTACCCGGTGTTGATCATAGCGCTGCTTGTACTTGGCATTGGCTTTATGAAAAATCTCATGGACCTGTTGGAGGATGTGATGAATCCGCTCAATGAATATGGTGGCTTTGTTGGCCTCATAATGAACATGGGAATATTATTCCTATGTGTTTGCAAGAGGTAGTGCAACATCAATGCAACCCAAGGGTCGGAATCCCAACCCCACTTGAAATGGCCTATGGTGGGTGGAGCTATGGAGAGCTCTGTAGTGATTAGAGTTATACATGTGCAGGATTTTCACAATCATGTGATTTACGACCTCTTTTTGGCCATCAGTTCGAACCTGCTATCCCGATTTGTGATGATGGTCTGTGGTATCCAAAAATGGACCCACATCCATTTGAAGAAGAGCTTGGAAGTATATGCTTCTATGATGCTCTTATTTCATGCTGTGAGAATGGCCATATTCGAAAACCGATCAACCACCACAAATACAAAATCACTGACTTTCTTGGTGGATGAAAGGCCATGCATGTAATCCATCGAGATGGATTCCCAAGGCCACTTGGGAGTAGGAAGAGGGGTGTATACGCTTTTCTTCTTGATGGATTGCTTGGTAATGACACAAACAATGTAATATCTGATATACTTGATGACGTCCTATCGAAGTTTTGGCCAATAAAAATGTTTCTGTAAAACGACCACAGTTTTCTCCATCCGACTATATTGAGCCTACCAAATCAGCTTTGCACGCTTGCTTGCGGGAACACATAGGTGGCCCAGATGGCATAGTAGTCCATCCTGAATGTGAAAATCAGTGACATTCACACCTATTCCCAAGAGATGATAGGTGGCAGTGAAGTTAGGGTCACACTAATAAAGTTGGGGCCACTCAGATGCCTCATGCCCACAGTAATGGAGAACAGTGGTGAGTGAAACAATGGGAGGTTGACTGAGGCAGTCAATGACATGATTTGTGCTCACTGTCTTATACTTGATGTTCAGATGGAACTGTTGTAGGTATGTGGACCACTTTTGATGGAGTTATTTATGCAACTCCCCCTGTGTCTATTTGAAATGCAGAGGCTTTTGATCAGTGTCAATGATTGTATCCTTTCCCTGAATGTAATGTTTCCATTGACGATAGGCTTTCAAAATGGAATACATTTCCTTGTCATAGGTGGGGTATTTCCAGATGATATCTGAGAGTGTCTCACTATGGTATGCTACTGGATGACCATGCTGAGTGAGAACTATGCCTATATCATAGTCGGAGGCATTGGTCTCAATCTCGAATGGTTGTTGCAGATCAGGTAAGGAGAGTAATGGAGCTGAGGAAAAGTGATGCTTTAGATAATCAAATGCTTGTTGTTGTGCCTTCCTCCATGAAAAATATTCCTTTCCACCTCCCTTGGTTACTTGGCTAAGGGCCCATGCAATATAGGAGAATCCCAACACGAACCTTCGGTAGATGTTGGCAAGTACAAAGAAGCTCTGAAGCTTGGTTAATGTGGTCAGGGATGGTTAGTCACGAATGACTTGGATATTAGATGGATCCACATGTACCCCATTCTCATCAACAATGTAGCCCAAGTATTGGATCCTGTTCATGCCAAAGGAGCATTTTTCCAAGTTGGCATATAACTTGTGTTTTCATAGAGTGCTCAAAACATGTTGAATATGCTGCATGTGTTCTTCCCTAGTTCTATTGAAGATGAGGATGTCATCCCGATATACCACCACAACAGAGTTGGTGAAGGGTCTATTAGGTATCTAGAGGGGTAGTGGGGGGCCCAGAGGGCTCATAGTGATAATAGTGGAGGCCACTCAATGTAAGGTGGACTAGATACACTATATTATTAAATAAGGCCCACTATGGTAGTTAGATATAATAAATGTAAGAGGACTTACTAGAAGGTTCTACTTCTAGAAGGTTCCTCCTCTAGAATGATCTTAGGTTGTTAGTGGAATTATATAAAGGGCTTAAAGAAATGTAATGGGATATGAAGAGAAGTATTGTATTGTGAATGGTAGCTCAATAGGAGGATGCCCCCTAGAAGAGGTACATGAACATGAGAGGATCCCTTCCATAATAGGATCCATTGTATGGCGTTTCTCTACCTCAAGGGTTTTGATATAATAAATTGGTGGTTTTCTATATTGTTCCATATATCTTGTGTGGTGATTGTATTCAGATATAATTCGTACTATTTTGATATTTTGTATTCACATATTTGGTACTTAACAAGGTCTAAATGCATCATCCATCAATCTCATGAAAGTTGTTGGTTCATTTTTTAAGCCAAAGGGCATGACCAACCATTCGAAGAGACCTTCTTTAGATTTGAAATATGTCTTCCATGCATCAATCAATTTGATGGGAACCTGGTGGTAGCCAAAATTTACATCAATATTGCTGAAGAACTTTTCCCCCTTGGGTTGGTCAAGAAGGTCATCAATCCAAGGAATTGGGTACTGGTTCCTAACTGTGATTTTGTTTAATGATCTGTAATCAATTCATAGCCACAAGGTCCTGTATTTATTCTGAACCAGTATAATCGGGCTTCTGCAAGGGGAGGAGTTGGGTTATATGTGCCCCTTTTGAAGCAACTCTTCGATCTAGCTCTTGATTTCATCATTTTCCATCAACGAACAATGATAGAGTGGTCCATTAGGAAGAGGTGCACCGGGGCTTAGATCAATTGGATGCTTGACTTGGCAGTGTGTCGGTACCCCAGTGGGTAAGGAGAATATGTCTATGTACTCTTCCATGATCCTATCGACTTGATTGTGCTACAAAGAGAGGCTCTATGTAGAGGTCATAGATGTGGCGATGACCTTCTACTTACTGCGAGCATGGATAAAAAAGGAGAACTTCTTGATATGTGAAATGAACTTATTGCATTTCTTAGCTGAGATTAAATAAATATCGGTAGGCAATGCTACCTATGGTATCCTGTATAATTGTCTACCCAAAGTAATAATAGCACTATGGGGTCTAGACTCATACACAACATGTCACTTCCACAAATATGGTTGGTATAAAAGAACATCACAAAATTCAAGGGGAGAAATATCAAACCATACCTCATATTTGAAGGGCTTGATGTCGTTGGGTAGATGAAACTGTTGGCTGATGCGAAGATCTCTTTCTTGGCGAAGCCAGCCGATGGTGTAGGTCTGTGGGTGCGGTGTTATTGACAGGTCCAACCACTTGACGTCCTCTGTGGAGATCGGTTTCTTCTGACTGCTGCTATTGTTATCAGAGTAATTGATAGGTGCAGACACTAACTGATCTCCCTAGATCCACCTAGATCTAGAACAAAACACACTAGAACATGACACTTTCCTTAAGTTTTAGATATCGAATTTACTAACTAAAGAGGGATAGGTGACATACCGTTTAAACGTCACTTCCTCTCGCTATCACCATCCTAGCTCCGTTCCAACGCTCATATAATGATGAACCTGCAAAAGAACACAACCAACCATAGTGATAGTAATAGCATAAACTCAATATAAACCTATGTATGTGATCAAGGAATCATACAATAAAACACAACAAGCTTTATAGGAAAGAATCATATTACTGTATCATATTAAATGTGAAAGAGAGATTACAACCATGGCCTTGATGTCGTAAGGTCCCTTCCAATTGTCCTTCGTTCCCCACACACTTTCACTCCAAGAATTCTGAGAGCACAGATCTGATAATATTCACAATCTATCTTGACAAAGGAAAAACTCAAAACCACTCTAACCAAGCTAATAATTCCAAGCCAAATCCAAAAAGCTCCAAGCTAACCAAAGCTAACCTTCTCCATGAGAACTCCTCTCCTTTTATAAGTTGAAGAGGATAAGGTGAGGAGGTTAGGATGATCCCACTAAATCATGAAAGCGAGTAAGATCCAAACCATTTGGATGCCACCTCACCATGGAACTTTCTCCTTCTAGAAGATTCGAGAAAACACTCATTTTTCCCACGTGTAATCATTCTCGCACCTTGCTTATAGAGCAGCCTGTGAACAGTTCACACCCTAAGTGTGGACAGCCTGCGAGAATCAAGAATTCTTGCACCCTAATACATAGGCAGCCTACGAACTTCCTTTTTATAAGGTTTTTACACAGGAAAATGCAACTTCTTTTCTCACGGAAAGTTCTTCTCCCTTCTCTCTTCAGGGACTCAGGCCATTGACCCCTCTGAAAGAAACATATAGGTTTACATCATTAACGGTCATAGAGATGATGAACATAATGTGTAACAGAGAGCCCCCCAAAGTATGAAGTTAGAATAGAGTGATAGTTGAAATACTTTGTCGAGTGTGTGTAGGGAACAAGGAACAGTCGATCGAAAGCCTGTCAACAAACAAGGAAATACAATACAATAATATATCATCACTGAGGTAGGCATTCCCATAGTCAGAATACAAATGAATCAAAGAATAAATGCTGACATGCGAAGACCCATGTCAAGTAAGACAGGTCATGGCCACCAAACATACATTGTGGATCCATGCCAATATGACTCAAATTTGAACATAGCCACCAAAAATACACTGTGGATCTATGTGTTAAAGACTCAAATTTGAACATAGCCACCAGACATACAATGTGGATCTATGCAATAGTACACTAAATATACTCCAATGCAACCTAGATCTATTAGAAAATATCCAGGGTCTTTATCTCCACCACTCTATAGTACGAATCTTACCATGTGAATACATGTGTCGAAGTCGAACATGGTAGAAACCACTTGATTACCGGTCATTAGTATATACCATTAACAAGTGTGAGAGAAATCACCATTAATGTCAATGACTCCCAAGTTACTCTGGTACAATCCAACGAATGTGAATCAATGAGCTGAGGTCGAACACTCAACGAAATCTCTCGATCAGGGGTCGATAATGAAAACCCACTTTCGAAAGCGAGGAAACCTGCCATTGAGGCATGCAAGTTCCAAGGTACCAATTAGTTTCTAAGTCTGATTCCTGGATAATGAGTTGAAGTCGATAGGAAAAGACTCGTCACAGGAGGGCCTTAATGTATCCCACATCAATGACACGAAACAAGTAACAAGATTTGACATCGATCAGAGTAACAAGTGATTTAGGACTGACTTAGGGATGGTTGATGCAATAGAAGGCTTAAAGACTGCAGAAATGGCCGACGCAGTAGAAGGCTTTTCAGGTTGGACACCTTTTTGAACATATTGACGACACAACAACTGTCTTGGAAAATAATGACTCAACAACAGGGATCACAGACCAATTTGTAATCTTATAAAGGAGTATGACCAAGAGACGAGCGAATTTTCCAACCTAGACACAAGGCGAGAAAGGGTGTCATGTTCAAAAGAGACTCTTCCACATAATACAGGTTTAGATACATTTCTTTCCCAATTTTTCCCCCACCATTTCTAGCGAGTACCTCTTTATTTTTACACAAGCTTGAGGAGGATAACATATGCTTGTAATGTAAGCTCATCCTTTGGACGAGTCCCTTGGAGTATGTTTAACGAACCCTAGGAAGGAGTGGTTCGGTCCCATATGGGCCTTTCGATGTTTGTTTCACGATTACAAAGAAAGAAAACTCGGGGGTTTTTCATGTTTACAGAGTCTGAAAAACACTTAAAGAGAAATCTCTCAGTTCCTTTTTCGTAAAGTAGTCTGATGAGACCGAAAAAGAGATAAATTACTGCCCAACAGATGTTTTCTTCAAATACTTTAACGAGCATGAAAATAGCAAGATCGCTCGACAATCTTTTCATGTTTAGAGAGTCTAAAAAGCGCTTAAAGGGAACTCCAATGAGTTCCTTTTTCGTATAACCTTTACGAGTCCGAAAAAGTGATAAAATTATACTCGGTTGCATTCTCATGTATTTACGAGCATGAGAAAGAAAAAAGACTAAGCTTGGTAACATATTCTCATGTATTTACGAGCATGAGAAAGAACAAAGACTAATCTCGGGATTGTTTTCATTTTTACGCAAGCTTTAAAACAAAACAAAACTATGCTTGGAATAGATTTTAATTTTTACACAAGCTTAAAAACTAAACAAAACTATGCTTGGACCTGGTTTCATTTTTACACAAGCTTGAACCAGAGGAAATTATGCTTGACGTAAGTGGTTTCATTTTTACACAAGCTTGAACCATAGAAAACTATGCTTGAACTTCCCAATGCATTATCTACGAATTCACATGGTTGGCACTTAGCCCCCAGCTTAAGAATCTAGCGACTCAACTTCAACATGAAGTCCATAGGCTGAGGCAAATGCCCCCCAAGCTTCATTTCATCCAATTGCAAAGGAGAATGAGATGAAGCTTCAAATACTAGACGAAGTACTTGACTCAAATAGAAAGGGGGAAAACTATTTCATTTTTTTAACGAGCTTGACATAGAAACAAGAACTATGCTCGTAACCTCTGTTTCATTTTTTAACGAGGTTGCCACAGAGAAAAAAAACTATCCTCAGAAGTGGTTTCATTTTTTAATGAGCTTGAAATCAAAAAACCATGCTCAAAGACCTCTATTTCATTTTTTAACGAGGTTGCCTCAGAGAGGCAAAAACTATCCTCGAAGTCTTCTTGATCATGGATACCAAGAGGACAATGCTCTGGAAGGAGACCATGTCAAGGGAAAAAAATCAGTCATGGCTTCCAAGAGGTCTTCACTGGAAGAAAGAAACACACCCTAGAAGGACACCATGTCGAGGGTCGTGACAGGAGTAAAGAGATCAAGCTCTAGCAACCCTATCGAAGAGATCACCGTGTCAACTATTGGATCTAAGTCATCAGAAGTTGAAGTCATGGGAGACAACGCCACATAATTGACCTGTGGCTGGGGTGATACCGTATGCATATAAGAACCATTCAGGGAGGCAATCTAGGCGGGGTCAATGAATGAAAGTTGATCAACATTCACAACCCGTCCATCGTGAGGGAAAGATATCACACGAAAAAGAGTAGACACAATAGATTTCATGGCATAGACATAATCTTGCCCAAGGAGTAAAGAAAAATCAAAGGGGTCTTGGACTACCATGACATCAATAAAGACACTTTTCCCTCCCAAAGTTACAGGAAACTGAGGAAGGGTCCCTAAAGGTTGACTGGTTCTTCTGTTAAAATCTAACAGATTCTGTGTAATCGACGCAAGTGGAGGACAACCCAAAGCTTCCCAAGCAATAGAGGACAAAATACTAACAGACAAACCTTCATCTATTAGTGTCTGAGGAACGTCTCGACCACAAACCTGTACTGTAATCTAGAAAGGAACGTGAGAGGGAAGATGAGGTCCAGTTAGCACACCCCAATCAAAACGGATGGCCTCATTACTTGGAGGGAGTTTCGTAGGAGAAGGAGGAATACCCCCTGACACGACAGAGTCTGTATCAACGAGAAAAACATGGGCAGTATCGGGTTTACTCTCTAGCAGGAGAGTAAGATTGACCGATGATGATATCAGATCGACCACTTGGGTTTCATTCTTCAAGGGGAGAATGGGGTCGACAGGTGTAAACGGATCAACCACTTGGGTGACACTCTCTAATGGGAGAGTGGGATCGACTGAGGATGGGATCGGATTGACCTCTTTAGTTTTTCTCTCTCAAGGGAGAACGAGATTGACCAAGGATGGTATCGGATCAACCACTTTGTCAACTGGTTCAACTAAGGATGTGACCAGATTGACGACATGATCAACCGGATTGACCGGTGAAGGGACCAGCGTGATCATTCCATCAACTACAGGTGGGTTGAGAGAAAGCTTGTGATAAGCGAATGGGAGTTGAGGCTGTGAAATAGTCATGTCTTCCAGTAATTTCAAGGCTTTGTCCATATGAGGGAAAATATGAGTTAGATGACTCCCTTTGCATAACATACACGGGAACTTGACTCTACTTTTCTTCTTCCCAACTGTATCATGACTAGTTGACAGGAGGTCATCAGTATGTTGTTCAGAGGCTGATGACATGGGTTGGTCAGGGTGTGTAGACCATACTTATATAACCTTGGATAGACTAGGGCAATCCTTAAGAAGATGGCTACCCTTACAAAGCCTGCAAGGGTACTTGGGCTTACAGGTTGTTTGGGTGATCTTGACATCATCAACACTCCCAACACGAGTAACAGTAACTAGTTGTTTTCCAACATGTTTGACAGTGGTTGGAGGTTTTGACCCTTGTTTATCTTTCTTCTTCTTAGTCTTTATTTTCTTCTTCTTATTATTCACCGGGTTACTAGCTTCAAAACTTTCACTCGATGAAGAAGATGAAATAGAAGGTGACATTTCAAGTGAAGAAGGCGAAGAATACCTTACTGGTGAAGAAGGTGAAGGATCAACATGAGGTTGATGATCTTGGGGGGAAGTGCTCATGACTGAAGCACTAACTGCATTCGGGATTATCTGAGTGGAAAACAACCACACCGACAATCCAATAGTGAGACCTGGAAGGCTGAAAGTAGCGATGTGAGGAGGACCGATGTTTCCATAGGAAGGAAAAATAAAATGTTCCCTTGGAGCAGGGGTTCCTTCATTGGTCATTCCGGGAACTAACACCATTAAATAAATCCAACCTAGAGTCTGCTAGGGAAAACAAACAACACACGCTAAAAATCTAGGAAGCAAGCAAACAAACAAAAACTTCTCACAATGAACACACTAGTTGGTGATGAAATCCAATGTCCCGGGAACAATGTAAGAAAGGGTTGAGATAGAGCGGGTGGAAAAGTTACATTGATGACCTACTTAATGGACTTACACCCTGGTGCAAGCTCCCACACATAATCGTGGGTATACCCTCCAAGGATCCTGAGTGAGTTTGGCCAACGTCGATTCCAGGTATCGTGAAGACTTGCCCCTCCACAGTCACCTCGTGTAAAGAACCTAGAAAGATAGGCCACTAAGGTTACCAATTACTACAATGATGCCTGGGGAAATAGTCGACAGTCTGATCCACGTGCAAGGGTAGGGTATCTAGCCCGAAATCAACTCGAAAGGCTTCCACTCATCATTGTGGGTATACCTCTCAAGCAACCCCCATAATACGCGCAACCTCAACACCAAGACCAACAAAGTAGGGTGAGTAACTCTGCCAGTCTCAACGCGACCTCATGATTGACCCTTGTGTTAGAAGGGATTCCCAGGACAAAGTGTAATAAGTGGATTTAATTGCTCCCTAACTCAAGATTCTATGTTTGTTTACAACTTTGGAAAGTTATATTTCAGACCTATTCCAAAGCCCTACAACTAATCTAATGTAGGTTTTCTACCAGAAAAGATAAAAAATGTCTAATCATTTTTTATAAGCGCTTTATTGTATGGTTGTTGTTACTCAAGAGAAAAATGGCATGAACAATATGGTGTTTTGACTGAATCAAAAATTATGCAAAGATATGAAGATGCATTATTTTCATTTCGATGAAAGCTATGCTATGAGAAGGATAAAACATTTATCATTCCCATATGCACAATGTCCCAAAATATATTAAACTCATCAATATCAAGATTCTCAAGAAATGAGAAAAAGGTACTAAACACCAATGCACAATTCATGCCCCCCCCCGGCCATGAGGGGGAATTTTTTTCATAATTGAAGATCAAAAAATGCCAAGAATCATGCAATTTCGCTACTTGAAATGCAAGGATGCCCCCAATCTAATATAAAACAAGAAATTAAATCTTTTTGTTTCAAAAATTTCACTAAGAGCAATAATGAACTTTCTTAAAACAAAGAAACCCAAACTAAAAGTTCTCTTTTAAAGCGAACTATTCAGAAGAAATCCAATCTTTCACTAAACAATTCTAAAGAAAA
>ML785380.1:407343-420065 GCA_009831015.1 Picea engelmannii
GTAGGAATAGATCCTTCTGATATAAATAGTCTTCCATCTGCATCTTCCATAACTGGTAGTTTTGGCCGTTAAATTTCTCGACCCTAAACTTTCCATCTTTCGACATTGCTCCCACTCGAACCAGGAACCCTCTTTTCCTGCGATTTGCCTTACGCTCTGATACTAGTTGTTATAAAAATAGGACCGCGGAGCAATAAAATGAAACAAATGTAGAAACAAAACACAGAAGACACACAATACAAGAGCGACATAGATTTGCGTGGTTCACCCAGTGTGGGCTACGTCCACCAGAGAAATTGCCAGGTCCTTCCCTTATTATTATCTAGCAAATGAAGGGATACAACCTACAGCAAAACCCATTGTAACTTCCTCTTCTTTCTCTCACAGTCTCCTCTCTCACAATACAATATTCACCATCATCAATAGCCGTAATACATTTCCCTCATAAAAGAGGGTTGCCTTCTAGGGAAAAAAACCCTAACATAATCTCTACCGTTAGATCTGCGACCTTATAATGAATGGTCCAAATTTACAATGAAATTACAATATACTTTTACAAGCAATTTTTGCTTCGGGGGGCGCTACCCTCGAACCCCCGCTGGGGGCCCGCTTGCCCCCAGACCCCCCAGTCGGGGGGATGGACCCCCCGGACCCCGCAGAGGGGGTACCCCCACTCTGCACTCCCCCGTGTGGAAGAGTGTACATACTTCTGGGGTGTAAATACTTCATGGGGTATAAACACGGTTGAAAGCAAGAACCTCTGAATCAGGAAGATAATCAGGCTCCACAACCAACAAGACACGCACTCAATGCATTGTGCACCACAAATACTTTTGTTCTCTACGCATTCTGTGCCAAAAAGGCTTTTGTTCTCTATGCATTTTGCGCACTATGCAGCCACTGCACCTCTCTCAGAACTAAAACCCGTGCACCTTTCCATAGTTTCAAAATTGTAAGGGTTTTTGTGATAATTTGAAGGCCCCTAACCTTCAAATTTTTGCTTTAATGAAATTTGTAAATGCACTCCACTTAGACTACTTTCCCATATGAAAGGTTAGCTAAACATAGGCACTTGGGGGGTAAAAAGAACCATATATTATCCTCTTGTGCTTTGGTTTCCACATGGATGGATTGTTTGGTTTGTAAAATTCAAGTTGTGATCATTGCTATCACATATAAAAACACTTGCATTGGGACTAGAAATCAACTTTGATAATTGAGTATGTTCTTCTCTTGAACTATAGAGTGATCTTGAGAATCAGAAAGGTGGTTAAGGAGACATTTCATCTCCCTTGACAAAAATATGTAGGAGAGGACTAACCCCCCCTAGTGCTCTTAGTTTCTTTTCGAAATCATCTTAAATTTGTAAGGGCCCATACATGCACACATGTTGCAAACTTAAGATAGTTTCTTGAAATTGATTTCTTAGTTTACATCACTAGGAGAGGTTAAAGATCAAAGTAACGGGCCCATACATGCCCACATGTTTGCAATATAGGATATTGTTTCAAGCTTTCTTAGTGTAAACAACATTAATGAGTTTAAAGGATTGGTAAGGACCCACATGTCCACATGATAGTTCTTTAGGGATTTTAAAATTATGCAAGGTTGTACCAATGAAACTTAGTAAGAGAGGTAACAAATATTTGCAAGGACCACATGAAGTCCACATGTTGCAAATTCACACCTAAAATTATTAAAATTTGGCACATTTTTCACTTGCCCACACACAAAGTCACTCCTCACTCACATAATTTCCATCTCGAATTGTGGAGGTTGAAGTAGGTTTTCTCCAAGGGAACTCTGAAACGTCCCACTATTTCTTGAAGAAATTATCCACACCCACTTAATTCAAATGAGATTGGTTCACACCCCCAATTTCTCAGCCCACCACATCTAAATTTTTTATAAAAAACTCACTAAGTTTTCCTCCACAGGAGGTGCCAAAAGAAATGTTTTATTCTAGGTATGATCATGGGGGTAGGCATCCAAATAACCCCCCCATTATCTGGTTCTCACATTTTCAAACATTAGAAGTTGACAAATAGGGAACTTTAAAATCCTCCAAGTCAAGTGTTCCTACACCATAAGGTAGGGGGATACCTGTGAAGGGTTGAAGGCTGAGGTCCGGTTTTTCTGTGCGTCCCTCGTTGAATCACCCAAATCTTGGAAGGGATCAAACCTGTGACCCATTTATGAGGCCAGAAATCTAAATGCCGCACTTTCACCAAGGTACCTAGTGACCAAATTTAGGGAATCTACCCAGGTGGCAATTGTGGGCTGCAATTGCACCTTGATCAGATTTTGTGTGGCTATTGGGAAATATTGCTAGCTCTTTCTATATATGCATCCTCTGCCCCTCATTATAAATTATTATTTCATCCTTCACTAGTTCCTCTTCCGGTGGCTTCAGACCCCACTGTTGAGTTCTCTTGGAAGGTCCAGTGCTATTTGAGAGGAAAGACGATACGTGTTTTAGGACACAAGCATTTGTTTTATTTGTTCCCCCACATAGACAAAATCCACCTAACCACATATATGCTTATTTATAATTGATTTATGTATGATGTTCATTTGATTACACACAATTGTGAGTTATATTGTGAAGGTCCAGATTATACAAATCTTTTGTTCATTTATTTCTCTCACCACCATTTGCACACATTCACATTGCTAGTCGGACATCATAGGGGACCCACAGAATCCCCATCATTCCAGATTCTTGTAGAACCTCCCTCTTATTCTAGGAGGAGTTTCTAGTCTTACCGAATCACCGACTCAACCATCTCACAACCCTATGAGCTCCACTATTTTGGAATCAACTTTGTTTGGGTCCAATTCCTAAGGGAATCCATCCACTAGCTCTCCTTCACAAGGAGGCTGGGGGAAAACTTCTTCTCAAGGGAGAAGTACAACCCCACCAAATCCATATCAAGGGTCAGGTCCACTACCTTCTCATGCTATGGATGGAGCTAATCCTCCACCAAATTCCCCCCATGCCATACTTGACATCTCTCAACATTCTTGATTTGAGTAAGCTCATGAATGATCCTATTTTACATGACCCCACATGGCCCAATATGCCTACCAAGTTACCTTCAGATATTCCAAAAATTGAAGGAAAACCGGGGGAAGATCCCGCCAACCATGTTATGACCTTCCACTTATGGTGCTATTCAAAGAACATCATGGATGACTCCACCTGCTTAAGGTTATTTCAAAGAACACTCACTGTTCCATCAACCCAATGGTATGTGGACGAAAAATCAGGGTCCCACGTGACTTTTGAATCCTTGGACAAAGCCTTTTTGCTATTTTTCCAACTACTAGTTCATCATCACACTGATTTAGAACTGCTCTTTGAGTGCAAAAAAACCTCAACTATGCATATCAATGACCACATCCATGAATGGCATCGACAACGTAGTTTATGTAAAGGAGAAACCACCAAATAAAAAGGTCTCGATTGGTTTCTAAAATCACTCGTCTCTATACTTGCCAAAGATGTGGCATCCACATTCCCCCAATCCGAAGAGTAAGCCATCAACAAGTATACATATTCTGACCTCATTTATGCTCAATCAGGTTACTTATACATAGTATTACCTGATGCACCCAAACCCGTACCATTTGGCCAGGACAAACCTGGAATGTCTCATGTTGCGGATGGGTTGATTGGTACCATGACACACCAAAAATTATATAGACAACCACCACCTATGTATGGTGCACTTCAATATCCACAACCATATGGAGGGCCATGTTATTACCCTCCTCTCCCTTACCAACAACCATATCCTGTTACTCCCCCACCACCCATGAGTGGACCCTCGTTGACACCTGTGATGCACCCGACCTCTCAACCAAGTTCAGGTTCACCTTCTACCTCGACATATAACCTGGGCACTAGTGAAATCAATTCACCTTCCTATGTTCCCTTTGGATCGTTTCCACAAAACAATCTGTATTTCCAGTTTCCTGGTCCTCCACAGCCGGTTTCTCCTCCACATCTGGTTTCTCCTCCACATGGACAACCACATGCCGACTTTAACTTTGTTTATCCCTCTCCCATTCAACAACTTCATACCTTTGAACAGTTGAATATAGAAAATTCAGCCTGTCAGTCAAATAATGCCAAGAAGAAAGGAAAAAACTGAAACAATAATAACCCTGGACCAGGGGGAAATAACCCCTGAAAAAACCAACCTGCTGGGGGAAACCAAAATCACGGTAACCAGAAGCCCCAAGGGGAAAATAAAAATAAATGCCAAGGGATGAACAAAAACAACCTCTGGATAAACTTCCCTTGAGCTCTTTGCGGTGAAAATGGACATTATGCTCACCATTTCCCCCAAATTTCTAACTTTAAATAGATGAAAGAATCCATGAACGCACCACATCATCCAGTGCCACTTTCCCCTTAGTAGGCCCAACAACAATATTTACAACAACCAACCCCAACCGTGTTGCAAAAACCTATTCCACACCAAGGTGTGATGAATACGCAACATGAGGTACATCGTACCCCACCCCATATGGGATAGTATCAAAACCTAGGGCCCATACACCCTGGAAATCTAATGGATCGCAATATCTTCCTCACTAGCAAAGAAGAAATTCTTCTGCAAACACACAATTTTCAATACAATACACACTCTGAATCTACTCCCACCACTTTATAAGCATCTCCAACTACAGCCAAAAAACCCTTGATGATTCCTATCCCTAATACTGAACCTACCATTCATATCCCTCGCATCCCATTATGATGGAATGTTAATAACCCTCAGGCTAGGGCAACACACAATTACAGTCTGGTCGATGATTTGGTGCAGTCTCCTACAACCATGTCTATATTGGAAGTCCTCCAAACCTGTCCAGCTCAACGAAAATATTTACTTTCTTCCTTGGGGGCAGTCTACCCAGCTGATACTAGACTCATCACATTTGATCTATATAGTGGAGAACCACGTCTCCCCGCTCTGGTAGTTTTCCAGATACCGGTCAAGATTCAGAACATCATGGTTCACGATGCATCATTGATGAAGGTAGAAACACTTCTCCCAAAATTGTATGGTAGAAACACTTCTCCCATGAGCTCATACCATCCGCCATCACCTTGAGATCCTATGATTGTCGACCATCCTCCCTTGAAGGGCTCTTCCAAAATGTCCCCATCAAACTCCGTGGAAAAAACATCCTCATTGACATTGAGGTTATCGACGCCCTGTTTGATTACAATATGTTGTTTGGACATAGCTACATGTATGCTATGAAGGTAGTGGCATCTTCTGTGTTTCGAATGATGATGTTCCCCCACAACATGAAAATCATCACCATCGACCAAATTACACATTACAAGCCTAACCACTCCACCAACATCGATAACATCTTTCCTCTTTTCCTCACTAGCTCTTATGCTTATTCAATCATTGACATGGGCCCAGGATTTTAAAGGACCCATCCTTGTTGAGGGCATACCATGGAGCACCACCTCTTATACACTCTTGAACACAAGTGTGTGTCATATCTTCTAATGGAACGGACACCGAAGACACCATTCCTCCCATTGAGGCCTCTCCACACCTTGACGTCCCACCAATTGAATAAATGTTACCTTAGGGATTCCCTGAGAACCCTACTACACCACTTATCCCTAATTTCCCCCTCCCCCATGAGAAAATCCTAGTTTGGGAGACAATTCCCCAAGACATTACTCAAATTCCCTTCTTCTACCCTCCACCGGGTGTACAAGCATTTTAGGTAGCCACAACGCTTACCCTTCCCAACATGGTGGTCACCATCCCTATATGGTATATACACCCACCCACGATGGTTCCTCAACCATCTCTCCCTCTTCAGTCAGAGGGAATCCCGATGCAGATTCCAGTACTAGCTCTAGCCACACAACCCTCACCCCGAATTGACAACACCACTACCACAGCTGGGGGAGGACAGAAGAAAAAATATCCCACTGCTCCACTCCCTCCTCGATTTCAACCTCCTTGTGCACTCTGCGAAAGAGAGGGACACCCTACTAATATATTTCCCTCTCTTCTTGAGTTACAGAATCTAATCCAACTCCCTTGAGCAACCACACCACTCGTCGCTTCTCCAAGAACGTCCAGTACTATGATTTTATCCTCCACTACAGGAAGTAAAGGGCTGTGAACCAAATTCACTTGTGCCATCTATTCAAAATATGGTGACTACACTCATCATTGCCCAAATTTACCTCAGTTTTTCCAGATACTAACGATAGTACACCAAACCTTTCAGCAAGAACCCTCTCCACCACCCCTTTCAGGTACCCACATCACCGACATTAATTATGTCTCATCCTCAGTCCCTAAACAAATGAGATTCCCTTGCGCTCTTTCTGACTCACTTCCTCACTTCACATATCGATGTCCTTTGATTGTGGCATACCGAGGTCATCATTCAAACCCTGTTCAACCACATCCGACCACCTCACCAAGGGTCTTGACTTCTCTAAATACTGCCAACATCACCTCCCCTGAACTTGAGTCACTTCCCACCCTTCCATGGTGTTATCACTGAAATTTTGTCCGCAAACGGTTACAGGAATCTAGCATCTTCAAACAGCTATGAGTCCACCCATGGACCAAAATTACCAAAAAAAGCATTTCCAAAAGGTCCAAAACTATACAACCAGTTAAAATCAATATGCGTTATGAATACACAGGGCTCGCGTGCACATGCACCATCCAGAAATGTAGAAAAAGTGCACATGTGCATGATGCGCGGCTGTGGTCACTAAAAGCCATGCACACCTGAGAACTATGCATTTGTGAGATTGGTTGGCCTCCCACCCACTTCTAGTTCAGCTTCCAAGTTGATTTGACATCCAAATCTTGACTGGATCCGACTAGGTGGCTGGTCAAAGACCTAAAGGTACCCTAAACAACCCCTTTTCACACTAAAAGTTGGTTTCCAAAAGGTGGTTTCCACAGGAGGTGCCAAAAGAAATCTTTTAGTCTAGGTAGGATTTTGGGGATAGGCATCCAAGTAAGTCGCCGTTATCTGGTTCTCACATTTTCAAAACAATAGAAGTTGTCAAATAGGGAAATTTAAATCCTCCAAGTCAAGTGTTCCTAACACCATAAGGCAGGGAGATACCCATGAAGGGTTGAAGGCCGAGGTCTGGTTGTTTTGTGCATTGCCCCTTGAGGCACCCACCTCTTGGACGAGATCCATCCCGTGATCCATTTCTTAGGCCGGAAATCTAAATGCCGCACTTTGATCAAGGTACCTAGTGACCAAATTTTAGGACATCTACCCAGGTGGAAATTGTGGGCTGCAATTGCACCTTGATTAGATTTTGTGTGGCTATTGGGAAATATCGCCAGTTCTTTCGGGATATGCCCCCTCTACCCCTCATTATAATTGATTTCTTCATCCTTCACTAGTTCCTCTTTCGGTGGCTTCAGACCCCACTGTCGAGTGCTATTGGAAGGTCCAGTGCTATTTTGAGAGGAAGGACGTTAAGCCTTTGAGGTCATGAGCATTTGTTTTCTTTGTTCCCCCACGCAAACAAAATCCACTTATCCACATATATGCTTCTTTATCAAAACACTTTATGCATGATGCACTTCTAATTACATTTGATTTAGATATATATCGTTCAAATAATTGCAACAAAGGATCTTGTTTATTTATTACTCTCACCACCATTCACACACATCCACTTAGCTAGTCAGACATCATAGGGGACCCACATAACCCCCGTCATTCCAGACGCTTGCTAAAAATCCCTCCTATTCTAGGGGGAGTTCCTAGTCTTGCCAACTTGTCAGCTCCACCTTCTCACACTCCTGTGAGCGCCACTGTCTTAGGATCAGCTTTGATTGGTTCCACATTACTTAGGTCCAACTCCTAAGGTCCACCGTCCACTTGCTCTCCTTTACACAGAAGCAGGGGGCCTCCTTCCTCTCAAGGGGGAAGTACAAACCCACCTAGTCCCCCCCAAGGGTCAGGTTCACAAACCACTCACACCATGGCTAGAATTAATCCTCCACCACCACTCCAGATGGCATACTTGGCCTCTCTCAACATACTAGATCTAAGCAAACTCACAAATGATCCTATATTGCATGACCCCACATGGCCTGCAATGCCTACCAAACTACCTTCATATATCCCCAAGTTTGAAGGAAAGGCAGGAGATGACCCTGCCAACCATGTCATGACTTTCCACTTATGGTGCTCTTCCAACAACATTATGGACAATTCCATCCGACTACGATTATTTCAATGCACACTCACTAGCCCATCAACCAAATGGTATGTAGACGAAAAATCAGGGTCCCATACGACTTTCGAGTGCTTGGCCAAAGCATTTTTTACCTTCTTCCAATTACCAATTTTCCATGACAATGGTCTTGAACTACTCTCTAATTTTAAACAAACCTCAGCCACACATATTGCTGATCACATTCACGAGTGGCGTCGGTGACGTAGTTTGTGCAAAGAAGAAACCACCAAACAAAAATGTCTTGATTTGTTTCTCATATCACTTGTCTCTCTCCTCGGTAAAGATGTAGCTTCCACCTTCCCTCAATCATAAGAAGAAGCCATCAATAAGGCTCAACAATACGACCTCATCTATTCATAATCAGGGTAATTATACATAGTACTTCTTGATATCCCAAAACCCATGCCATTTGGCCAAGATAAACTCGAGATGTCTCACTCAGCAGACGGATTGATTGGTAACACCACGCACCACAATCCACAATCCACAACCCCAACAACCACCAATATATGGCACACCTCAATATTCGCCGGCATATGGAGGAACCCTTATTTTCCCCCACCCCCTTATCAACAACCATGCCCTGTTTCCCTTCCTCCAACCATCAGTGGGCCACTGCCGACACCCACAATACGCCCACCTATCCAAACAAGTTCTGGTACTCCCTCTACCTCAGCTTATACTTTCAGTACTAGTGAAAGCACCATGCCTTCCCATGTACCTTACGGATCATTACCACAAAATAATCCATACTTTCCATTTCCTAGCCCTCCATATCCCATGGCTCCACCACAAGGACACCCTCACGCTAGGGTTAATTTTGTTCAACCCTCTCCCATTCATCAATATCAAAATTTCGAACAGCTGAATATGGAAAATCCAACCCATCAGTCAAATAATGCCAAAAATAAAGGAAAAAACTAGAACAATAACAACCCAGGCCAAGGCAAAAATCATCCCCAACAGAAACAACCTATTGGGGGAAACTAGAAACAAGGGATGCAGAACCCCCAAGGGGGAAACAACAACAAGCGTCAAGGTAAAAGTAACAATAACCTTCGAACCAACTTCCCTTGTGCCCTTTGCGGTGAGTTCAGTCATTATAGTCATCATTGCCCCCAAATCATTGATTTTAAACAGATGAAAGACTCAGTAAAATGGACCACATCCTCCAACACCCCCTGCCCCTCAGCAAGCCCCACAACAATACATGCAATAACCACCCCCAGCCATGCTGCAGAATGCCATTTCATGCCAGGGAGTGATGAACACCCAATAGGACATGCAACCTACCCCACCACAGTTGGGACAATATATCAACCCAAACAATCCTGCAGATCGTACTATCCTCCTCACTAGTGAGGAAGAATTCCTTCTACAGACACGTAGTCATCAATACCGTGCACCTGTTGAGTCTCCTCCCACTTCTCCAGAAACAATCCCAACACCAACGGGGCCCCCGTTGATGATTCCTAGCCCTAACACAGAAAAACCTCTTTGCATCCCTCGCATCCCATTGCGTATGAATGTCCACAACCCGCATGCTAGGGTGACTCATAATTACAGTTTGGTTGATGACTTAGCATAGTCCCTAGCTACAATATCAGTCTTAGAAGTACTTCAAACTTGTCCCACTCAGCGGAAATCACTACTTTCCACATTGGAGGTAGTCGACCCTATGGATACTCAACTCATCACATTTGGTCTCAACAACAGAGAACCTCGTCTCCCCACTCTCATCGCTTTTCAAATCCCAGTGAAAATTCAGAACATTACAGTTCATCGGTGCATCATTGATGAAGGCGCATCCACATGCATCATGTCCAAGTCTGTATGGCAGAAACATGGTTCCCCTGAACTCATACCATCTGCCATTACCTTAAGAGCTTATGACAGATGACCATCTTCTCCTGAAGGGCTATTCCAAAATGTCTCTGTATAGCTCAGGGGAAAGACCATTCTCATTGACATTGAAGTTATCAATGCCCCACTCGATTACAATATCTTGTTCGATCGTAGCTACATGTATGCTATGAAGGCCATTGCCTCTTTCGTCTTTCGAACCATGATGTTCCCCCATAACGAGAAAATCATTACCATTGATCAAGTTTCACATTATGAGCCTAACCCTTCTGCCAACATCGATAACATTCTTCCTCTTGTCCATACTAATCATGAGACATACCCACTCATTGAAATGGGGCCCAAAATTTTCAAAGACCCATCCTTGTTAGGAACTTACCATGGTTCACCACCGCTCATTCATCCTCCCAATTAGGTATGTGTCATCTCATCCAAAAGAACTGATATTGAGGATACCCTTCCTCCTAGTGAGGCTTCTCTCATATCTGACGTCCCACTAGTTGCAGAGCCCCTCCCTCACGAGCCTCCTGTGAACTCGTCGCCACTAGTTCATGATTTCACCTCACCCCAAGGCCATATCCCAGTTTGGGAGACAGTTCCCCAAGCCATTACTCAAATCCCTTTCTTTTACCCTCCACCAGGCGTACAAGATTTCCAAGTAGCCGCAACGCTTACCCTCCCTAATATGGTGCTGGCAATCCCAGTTTGGTATTTACATCCACTAGACATGGTTCCTCAACCATCCCTCCCTCCCCAAACCGAAGCAATCCCAATGCAGATTCCCATACTCACTCCCACCATACCCCCTACACCCCCACTCACTAACCTCCCTGCCACAGCTGGGGGCAGGCAAAAGAAGAAGGATCCCATAGCTCCACTTCCTCCACACATTCAACCCCCTTGCGCGCTATGTGAGAAATATGGACACCCAACCAACAAATTCCCATCTCTACCCAAGTTATGTAACCTAATTCAACTCAATCAAACACCATCACCATTCGTCATTTTATCAAGTACTTCCGCTACCTCCCCTAACAAAAGTAGAAAAGGGATGTGAACCAAGTTCACTTGCACCATATGTTCAAAATATGTCCATTATACACACCATTGCCCAACGTTACCTCAATTTCGACAGACATTAGTAGCAGTACGCCAAATATTCCAGCATGAACCCAGTCCAGCTACATCAGCCCCACCAAACATCACCGACATCCATTATGTCACGACTTCAGTCAACGAACATATGAGATGCCCTTTCTCTCTATGTGAATCCTTAGATCATTTCACATATCAATTTCCTATGATCATTGAATACAGGGAATGCCAAGTGACCCTGATTCAAACTGCTTCACCCCTTATAGAATTGATGATTAACCTTACCCCATCACTAGAGATTCTTCATATTATTTCTCCTGAACCAGAAACACTCCCTATTCCTCTGTGGTTCTTGGATGATTTATACGGGGATTTACCCCCAAAATCTGTTGGCAAATGTTTACCAAGTAGCGTATGCTTGTCATTGATGGCAAGTACAGCAGTGGAGATGGTAGGATAAGAAGGATAAAAATCCCTTGGAGATTCAGACGTGAAAGCTCAGGAGGAACAACATTGAAGAAAACGCGCACAGCAAAGGCAAAGCTCAAGATACAGGAATCTGCAGAAGAGAAGGAAGACAGAGATCCACGACCACAGGATCTCATTCAAATTTCCCGAAAGAACGAGGGCCGTCAGATCAGACAGAAGTTGTGAGGGAAATAAGTCATCAGAGATTCGGGGATCGGGACCTTGAAATGCCTAGTTCACTCGACAACGAAAACCCTGAAATCGCGATATGCGATTTCACGATCTGATCGCAGCCGTTAAAGCCAAGGTGAAATCCAGACGGGATCTGGACCGTCTATTCATGTGGACGTGTGGCAGCCTGGAGGCTCCATCGGAGAATCAGCGATCGAGACTTTGAAATGTCCAAATCACTTGACATCGTAAATGACGAAATCGCGATATGTGATTTCACGATTTAATCACAGCCGTTAAAGAAAGCTTGAGATATGGACCGTTGATTTTGCTCATCGGAGAATCGGGAATCGGATTTTCACGAGTCTTGTGAACAATGACAACGAAAACCCCGAAATCGCGATATGCGATTTCGCGATGTAATCACAACCGTTGGATAAGAAGTGCATCTAGACCATTGATCCAACTCACGTCGGTAGACCACGTCACCCAAG
This sequence comes from Picea engelmannii, assembly GCA_009831015.1. Classification (NCBI taxonomy): domain Eukaryota; kingdom Viridiplantae; phylum Streptophyta; class Pinopsida; order Pinales; family Pinaceae; genus Picea; species Picea engelmannii. Next base: position 419,710 of record ML785380.1, read on the forward strand.
GACACGTGGCACAACCAGAGAATGACAGGTGTCAGACAGATCTAACACTTCAGGCACATACAATTCACGAATCAGAGTGACACGTGGCAGGATCTAACACGTGCCAAACCACGTGTGACATCAGCAGAGGCATCGGCGATCGGGACTTTGATAGGAAAAGAACACACTGCAACAGAAACTCTGAAATCGCGATATGCAATTTTGCGATATAATCACAGTCGTTGGATAAGAATGAGATCTAGACCGTTGATCTCCATCATCGGAGAATTGGGGATCGGGAATTCTATAGACATGTGTATGATGACATCTAAAACGCCGAAACCCCGATGAGAGGTTTGAACGAGGTCATGTATTGA
>ML785380.1:427317-449611 GCA_009831015.1 Picea engelmannii
AGAAGCTGAAGAGTGATGATGATGATCTGATAGAGGACTCAAGAGGTGGAGGATAATGACGCAGAGTGTGCATGCAGAGGCATGGAAAACATTGCATGCAAAAGGTGCATAGACACTATAAATACACGGTACAAAGAGGAGATTAAGTTGTTGATATAGTGGAAATTTGCAGTGGCTATTGGAGTTTTGCTGTGGTGATTCATGGGTGAAGAAGAATCAGAGTTGCGCAGCGAAAGCGTGGTGGGCCCATAACCCGGACATTGCAAATGATCTGAGCATAAAGGCAATAAGGCAGACAGAGCAACGAAGTGGAGCAGAACAGTGATAAGTCAGGTAGGCCATCATCGAACATCATATCACTATAATATATTCAGTAGCAAAGATTTATATTTCAAGGTGGTTGGGAGGTGCTAGGGAGGACTGTTGTCCTCAGAGGTTCAAGTGGGTGCTTGAACACAGGGAGTTGGTGCTTCCATCTAGTTGGTGCTAAGAAAAACCAGGGAGTCAGTGCTTCCTTCTAGTGGGTGCTAGAGAAAACAGAGAGTTGGTGCTCTCAGCAAGTTGTAGCTTGCAAAACAGAGGTTGNAGCCTCATTATGAGTTGGTGCTCATATGTATGATAATGTAAAGAATGTAACTATTACTTATCATATAAAGAAAAAGAGGTTTTTACCCTGTATGGGTTTCCTCAAGAAATATCTGTCTCTGTGTTTCTCATATGTGTGACTGATGCTAAATTTTCCATTGTTTATTTGCCTGCATTATTGTGATTATCATTTAGTGTCTCAGAAAAGAGTTTAAAATAAGCATAATTGTTTAATCACGGTAACAACTAATTCACCCCCCCCCTCTCAGTTGTCCAACAAATCCCCCCAATTCTCCCATTCATTTCCCCACGAAAATTTTACGCCCAACTACCACTAATAAACCTCAGTATCTCGATATTTTGTTTATGTCAAGCGAACCATCGCAATCTCATTGCGCCATTCCCCCTGCTTCTTAATCACCAGAGGACAACCACACGGTGACAGTCACCGATATCACTCTTTTTAATCCCTTGTATTCCCGACAATTCTACTGTGGCGAGGACATACTCAAGGAATTAACCACCCTCGACTACCCATGGGATGCACTACACCATAGAGCACTCTTCCTTTCACAAGAAGCCTTCATGCCTCCTAACCAACACCCCATATACGTAGTCGAAATCAAGGATTTTATCCCATCTGGGAATATTGACTGGCTCAACAACCCCATCCCTACCCCTGATGCTTTTGAAGAAGGAAATATGGACAACATTCTCCCCACCATCAAAATCAATATTTCCATAAAAAATGGAGTCGTTGAGGAAATCACCATTGGTGCCACATGCACTCCTCAAGAATTCACCACCTATAAAGACCTCTTCCAAGAATACCAAGATATTTTTTCCTGGTCATACACCGATATGCCTGACCTTGATCCCTCTATTGTCGAACATCACATAGATACCTAGCCTGATATCACACCGGTTCGCCAAAAACAACGACCACTACACCCATCCAAAGCAGAGGCTATCAAAGCCGAGATTGACAAATTACATGCTGCTGGGTTCATCTACCCCATTTCCTATACCTCATGGCTTTCCAACCCTGTACCTATTAACAAAAAATATGGAACTATCCGTGTATGCACGTACTTTCATGATCTCACTCATCCCTATCCCAAAGACAACTTTCTAACAACTTTCATTGATCAAATTATCGATGAATGCGCAGGCCACGAGGCATTATCCTTCATGGATGGTTTCTCTGGCTATAACCAAATCCAAATCCACCCATCCGATCAATACAAAACCACATTCACCACCCCTTGGGGTACTTTTGCATATCGTGTCATGCCTTTTGGCCTAAAAAAAGATGGCGCAACTTTCCAATGGGCTATGACATACATTTTTCATGATCTGGCTCATATCATCCTCGCATACTTGGACAACCTCATAGCTCAATCCAAAACACACATTCATCATCTTAATGATTTATGAATCATCTTCCAAAGGTGTCATCAGTACAACATCCGCTTGAACCCCCTTAAGTGCGTGTTCTGCATCACTGTCGGGTGCCTCCTAGGGTTCATTGTTTCCCAAAGTGGTATTACCGTGGATCCCCTCAAAGTCCAGGCCATCACAGAAATTCCACCCCCATGGAATTTATGCCAACTCCAGAGCCTACAAGGAAAAGCTAACTTTTTAAGGCGATTTGTCCCAGACTATGCTACTCGAGCACATTGTTTCCTTCTCTTACTATGCTATGACATCCCATTCCACTGGGATGAACATGCCCAAAAAACGTTCGACGATCTTAAAATGGCACTCTCCAACGCCCCTTTAATTAGTTCACCCGACTATAATCATGACTATATCCTCTACATATCAGCGTCAACCGTCTCAGTAGCAGGAGTTCTCGTTCAAATAGGAGATGATGATCGTGAGCATGTCATTTACTACATTTGTAAAAACCTCTCAGGGCCACCATTGAAGTATAATCATGAAGTGAAACTAGCACTTGCCATCGTTCTCACAGTCCAAAAACTGCACCATTACATTATTCTTCACACGACCAAAGTCATAGCAGATTCCAACCCCATGCAATACTTGCTTAGTCGTCGGTAAATTAATGGAAAATTTGCCCGATGGATCGTTATCCTTCAAGAGTACGATCTTGAATTTTTAACACCCAAGAGCAAGAAAGCTCTCGTCCTCACTGAACTCGTCACAACCTTCCCCTTCGATACTACCAGTTCTCCTGTCAATACCGAATTCCCCGATGAACATCTCTTTTACATCACTTCGGATGATCCTTGGTACGATGACCTCCTTGTCTACCTCCGAACCCAAAATTTCGGTAATCACCTCTCACAAGATGATCATCACCTTATCCACCATCAGGCCCCCTACTATCTCCTCATTGGAGATATCTTATATAGGCTAGGGGTTGACACCATACTTCATTGATGGTTGACTATTGACGAGGCCAATAGAGTCTTGAATGATTTCCATAGTGACGCATGCGGGGGGCATCTCTCGGGGATGTCCACCACTCAAAAAATCATCTGCGCTGGTTACTTTTGGCCTACATTGTTTCACGATTTCATTCATGCCGTGAAACGATGCAATAAATGTCAGATTTATGCCAACAAAGCATGAGCACCACCTGCGCTTCTACACCCAGTCATTACTGTAGGCCCCTTTTGTAAATGGGGCATCGACTTCATGACTTGCAACCCTCCATCTAGCAATGGACACAAATACATCGTCGTTGCATTCAATTACTTCATAAAGTGGGCTGAAGCCATGCCTACCTTCAACAACACCGCTGACACCACAATGTGTTTTTTCTTTAATCACGTCATATCCCACTTTGGAGTACCACTCCAACTAGTCTCTGATCACGGGAAACATTTCCAGAATGAGATTTTCCTTGAACTCTCATCCCGATTAAGATTCTCCCATGAGTTTTCCTCACCATATTACCCTCAGTCTAACAGACAGGTCGAAGCAGTTAACAAGGTCCTAAATACCATGTTATAGTGCACGGTTAACAAACATAAGACCAATTGGCATCATATGTTATTTTCCGCGCTATGGGCTTACCGTACGGCCGTGAAAACGACCACCGGTTTCACACCATTTCATCTAGTCCACAGAGTCGAGGCCACTCTTCCCATTGAGCATGAAATCCCCACCTTACGCACCACAACTAAGCTATTACCCACCAATGCTCCAATGGAGCAGCGTTTTCTGAAATTAGAGTCCCTAGATGAAGATCGTCGATCTTCATTACAGAACAATGAGGTAGCCAAAAAATGGTCAAAATCCAAATTTGATCGCCATGTCAACCTTCGCTCATTTCACGAAGGTGGCCTCATCCTGTATTACGATATCGCTCACGATACCCTCGGTCATGGCAAGTTTGAATCATTGTGGCATGGCGCTTACATTATCCAACATTGCCTCATCAAAGGCACATACATCCTAGCTTCCCCCGAGGGCCTCTCTCTCAAAGAACTCGTCAACAGGTTGTACTTAAAGAAATTTTATGCTTGATCGTAGACATTCTACATTAGGTTATTTTCTTTTATAGTGTTTTTAATCTTTTTTTTTCCATACCTCACACCTAAAACTATCATTTGTGTTATTGACAGATGCCTCCTCCATCGGCCTACCACATTGGTTACGCCGACGACGCTAGTCTTTGGACACATAATCTTGCTTCATCTTCTTGGGCCCTATATTCCCCCTCACATGAACTGCTCCACTCCAGTGGCATATGTTTGGGTTCAACAACCAATAGCCAAGCCGAGTACACGACCGTCATTGGTCTCCTTGCTGATGCCAACCATCATCATATTCATCACCTTAGCATCTTACTTGACTCTCAACTGGTCATCCTCCAGCTCAACAATGTGTACCATCTCCACGATCCTTGCCACTTTCGCAAATAACTGCAAGTTAGACTTTTATCTCGACATTTTGATTTCATTACATTTACACATATTCCAAGACAGTTTAATCAAAATACAGATAACCTGGCTAACATTGTACTAGATTGGCATATATCACATCAAGACACCTTTACACACACATAAACCATCAAAAGTCTGTCATAGCATATAGGTTAGACATCATACACAACATTAAACAATTCTCACACACATGTGAACATCACAAAGACCCCAAAATGTATATCCATATATATATAAATATCGGTAAAAAATGCCAACAAAATGTTTACACACACATAGAATACATCGTATACAAAATTCATAGGCCAGTGAACCACCTCGGTGCAAAACTGGTGTCACCACACCAAAACAGGCTCACCATCCTATATAATATACAAAAATACACACAGAGACACTCATGGTGCCTCTAGAGCACCACCACCTAGTCCTCCCTCAGGAGGTGGTGCCCCACCTGCTATCGATCCCTCCATCCCTGGAGGTAACCACCCAGTCATCGCAGCACCTACTACTGCTTCTCGTCGAACCATGGTTTGCCACATCAACAGAAACCACACACACTGCTCCAAGACACCCTCATCTTGGATGTGTGAACACATGCCCTCAGGCACACCTTGTAGCACTGCCTCCAAGCAGCGATGAATATCCTCAAAATCTCCCTCGGTCTCGGTCGGAGGAGCATGTGATGGCCCTGCACCAGGGTCATCAAAATGACATCTCCTAGTCGCTCTCTCCTCGCTAGCTACTCTCACCTCCACATCCTCGCGTCGTCGTCTATCTCCCACCCGCAGCTCTCTTTGTAGAGGCCTCACCGGCCCCTAACGAGCCGACGCTCTAACCCACTCAACCTCACACCCACAAGGTCCCACATCTGCACATACAAACAAACAAAGGATAGCATCAACATCCATCTATACATAATACACATGCTATACTATCTACATATCAAAATAGAAAAAATCACATCATACCTCAGTGGTCAAACACCTCTCCTGGAGGTAACACCATATCTGGATCACCCCGGAAGTCCACCCCATAGTATGGATATTTCAGTAGGATTTGTGGCATCTTCTGCAACACCTATGCATCCTCAGTCGTGGAAAAATGGCCACCCTTCCCACCACTGTGGCGAATCAAAATCCTCAACCACTGCATTAGTCACGGCTCTCGCACACCAGGTGCACCCAATAAAACTCTAGGGCACAACATCGACACCCTCTCCAAAAACTAGGCAACCAAGATGGACCCAAAAGCAAAGTCTCCTAAGTTTGCAACTCAACACCTATCGAGCTGCCCTACCATCTTGGCATGCAGCATCAAACCCCAGGCAAAATGCTCTCCTGCCAGTGCCCTCCCCATAATCCTCAACTGACCACCACTGATTTGCTGAGTCACGAGGGACCCATATACCCTCATAATCATCGCTGCTACACAACGATGAACTAAAGCATCCATAGCCCCGATACTCACCATGGAGCTCGACATAAAATCATCTCTCGAACAATACCTCCAGCCTAAGGTAGCCAACTGCCCGTCCCTAGGTAATGCAGGCTCCGTTGATAAGGGTGTTCCCCGAAAAGGGAGCCCAGTCATAAAATACACATCCTCCATCACAGTGAAGGCTAGCTGCTCACCCCACACTATAAAACAATGCAGATATGAACTCCACATCTGGATCAAGAACTATAGGAGGTACTCCTGGGACCGTATCAAGGGGCACTCAAAGAACTTCAGCAGCCCACAAGCTGCCAAAGTGGCATGCACCGTCGGCTCCTCAATAACCACAACCTCCCTAAGCTGTGATCAATCCCTCTCTCTCCAGTGAATCGACATCGTCCCAATGATCACCTACAACCACATAATCTAGTTCTTGATCAACCATCTCAAACATAAACACATTAAAAATCTCCAAAAAAGATAAGTTTTTCACCCGTCCGCCTTGCCCCCAAGGTGCGACTATTTAAACCCACAGGAGCGCACACATGCGCGCCTATTCACCCCATAGGCGTGCACACATGCCCGCCTGTTCACCCCACAGGTGTTCACACATGCACGCCTATTCATCCCACAGGCATGCATGTGTGCGTTCCTGTCATCCATACAGAGGTGCCTTCATGAGCCCCTATCATGTACACAGGCGTGCATCACAACACGCTTGTCCACTACACATCTACACACCTATACACAACTGTTTATCTTACAGGCGCGCATACCATGCGCGCCTACTTCCCTCCTTAGGGCGCACCCGTGAATGGATATCCGGATAACAGGCACGCACCCATGCACAGATATCCAGATAACATATACACACCCATGCACACATATTTCTAGATCTCTCGTGCACTGGGGGGCCCACACCCACAAAACTCCATGTACGACCCTTCGTACAAGCCCTGCCCACAAGTAGAAAACCTAATTCTATGCAGGACGATAAGACCACTAACCTGAAGCTCACTGGTCCTGAGTTGGCTGCCTCATTCTCTCGGAATATCCAAATCTCCTCTGAATATCTCTCGTCCAATCACTCTGACAACAGGTACAAAAGAGGTGGCAATGTGGGCCCTACAACTATATATAGTCCTTTTTTCCAAACTTCTAGACCCCATTTCGGGAGCTCTCAGTGTTTGTTTTTTGATCCATCTTCAGCCACGGGATCAACACCCCGTCCTTTACATCAAGACAGTCCCCAGACCATTTTTCATCCTTAGCCCCCGGGGCGCCATTTTTTCCATACCTCATCCAGGTATGCATGCTCATGTTCAAAATTATCAAATAAATGATTGTATGTTCGATTCTCTTTAGGTATTGTTCACGTCGGGTATTTGGTTTTCATGTGTGCAGGTACTTGGTCATCATACACCAATGTAACCCCTTCAGGTATATAATCAACACTAGCATGTAATCATTCCCTCTGAATCTCAATTGCATCTCCAGTCACACCCTCTGAAATTTTCCTTTAGGGTCCCCCTATCTGGCTCTACAGTACCGCCACCTCCATTGCATTTTGGGTATTGTCACCCGGTAGCACTCTCCCCCAGATGAGTTGTCCCATTCATAGACCCCTTATCACTTTGAAAATCATGTTGTTTTCAACCCTTTAGGGATGGGAGTCCCGATAGTCTTACATCATGTCGTGAATCAACCACATACTCCTTCTCCTCATTTTTTCTAGCCTTCCCAACGGACTCCCAGGGCACTTCCTCATGGATTGTTTTGACTGCACTCTTGTAGCATCATTTACACATCATCAGTTTGACCATCCTCAAATTTCCCTCCATACATTACCCTACTAAAGAAACCAGCCTATGAGGCCCCCACCCTCCACTTGTTTTTTCCACCAACTTGCGCTATCCCCAGGCCAAGCCATCCTACATTGGGGCACCCATTTCTGTATCTGCATTATTATCCCAACGGATTTTTACATTCTTTTTGTAATTAAGCCGTTATTTCCATCATGTTACATCACTTTTTGTCATCACCTTTGGAAACCTTCCTAGCAAATGCAACCCATGTCGCCCTTGGTTGGGGCACTCCTTATCATCTACTCCTGTTGACATCATCCGTAAACTATGAGTATCCTATAGGCCACCTACCTTTGCTCTCTGAGTTTGTTCACTTTGTCCCGTCTCTGGCACAATTTGTCCCACGTCTCATTGTCCCCCCTGACACTTGACCTCATTGAATGGTTGCAGCCACTTATACTTCGCATATATCCCCAACCAAGGGTAGTCCTGAGTCTCCACACATCTTGACTTCGTCCATGTACCTCCTCAGTTTCGAACCTCACCTAGTAGATTTCACGAAGCCCTTTTCTTCTTGGAGTCACATCTCCTTTTTTGTCAACATCAACATAGTTTCCAGAAGGGAGACAGTATCTTGACTCTCATTACCTTTCCAATGAAAATTCTCAGATGACATAAGGAGAACCATAATTGCTCCTTGCTATCGTTGACCCCCATAACATTCGACTTCAACACTTTCTCATGTTACGGTGGGTCTTACTTTGCGACTATTTTCAATTGTTTCTTATATTTTCCGAAGACCTCTGAACTTGGATAGGCTATCAATGCCTACAAAATCCGTGATACTTCTTACAGGTGTCATTGCCCACTGTTCAGAGTATGTTCCTCCTCAGAATTTTCCTTTGCCTTTATCACAACTACCCCCGAGGGCGCTGAAGTTGTCTACATCAACACACAATTTCAGTTACTGTACAACACCCTTCTTTTTTGAGTTACATGACACGAGCATGGGGCATGCCCACCTCATTTGTACACAATTTATTTTACACACCTTATGGAAGGTTGGGTCCTACAGGTTCCCTTCTCCCTCCAACGGGCCACTCTTGATACTCTCACTATCGCTCTTTCTTACAACAATACTCTCAGTAGAAGAAACATTGATGAATTTTGACTATTCGTATGCTCCTAACCTCATCCATCAGGGGGCATCTGTTATCACTGAAATTTCATCCACAAACAGTTACAGGAATCCAACATCTTCAAACAGCTATGAGTCCACCCATGGACCACAATTACCAAAAAAAGAATTTCCAAAAGGTCCAAAACTATACAACCAGTTATAAAATCAATATGCACTATGACTACACAGGGCTCATGTGCACATGCGCCATCCAGAAATGCAGAAAAAGAACACATGTGCACGATGCGCGATTGTGGTCGCTAAAAGCCGCACATACTTGAGAACTACGCATTTATGAGATTGGTCGGCCTCCCACCCACTTCTGGTTCATCTTCCAAGTTGATTTGACATTCAAATCTCAGCTAGATCCGACTGGGTGGCTGGTCAAAGACCTAAAGGTTCCCTAAACAACCCCTTTTCACACTAAAAGCTGGTTGCACAATACCTCAAAGTGGTGCTATAAAACAAGGCCATGGGTGCACTACATTTTCAAGGAAGTCATTTGCAAGGTTATGCTACTGCTATTCTCTTGAGGAATCTTCTTTTCTCATCAAGATCATACTAGCACCATTCCATTTGGGCAATCCACATCACCTTTTGAGTGGGTTAGCTTGGGATTCTTTCACCATTTCTTTCAAGTTTCAAAGTTGTAAGAAGAGCTCAATTGTGGGGGTCCAAGAGCCCTCCCTTAGAGGAAGAAGGGACCCAAAGTCCTCTTTCTTCTTGGTGTTTTCTTTTCACTAATACAATCCTTTCCATTGGTGACATGAGTCTTGTTTGTTTCTTGTTCTTATGTCCTTATTCTCAATAGTTTAGTTTTTCTTTCCTTTCTAAGTTTAATTTTTAGTTTAGTCCTTTATGTTTCTTTTCCTAACCCTTTCCTTCACACTATCTTGCTTAGATGAACCAACTAATCTTGTAAGCACCTCTATTTTTCTCATTCAGGTGACAAAAGAGGCGCAACACATGGTTCATCGATAGATTGTCTGAGGATATTACCCCAAATCCTCCCAATTCTTCGGTTCATTTCCCATAGGAAATCTTACCCCCTACCACAGTTTATCCCTCATAGTGTCTGGATATTTGGTTTATGTCAAGCGAGCTATCACAACATGGTTGCGATATCCTCTCTACTTCTTCACCAATTCAGGACAACCACACTATGACAGTCACCCGTGTCATCTCCACGAATCCCCTGTATTCTTGCATTTTTCATTGCGACAAAGATATCATGGAGGAACTCACTACCCCCGATTCCCCATGGAATGCATTCCATCACCGCACACTTTTTCTATCATAGGAAGTCTTTGACCCTCCTAGAAAATCCTCCATATGTGAAATCAAAACCAAGGATTTTATTCTGTCAGGGCATATAGACTAGTTCAACAACCCTATCCTTTCCCTAAATGCTTTTGAGGAGGGAAACATGGCCAATATATCCCCCACCATCAAAATCGACATTTCCATCAAACCATGAATCATAGAAGAAATCACCATTGGTGCCACATGCTCCCCTAAGGAACTCACAACTTACAAAGCTCTCTTTTAGGAATACCAGGATATTTTTTTCTTGGTCATTTACAAATATTTCCGACCTCGATCCTTCTAGAGTCGAACATCACATCGACACATGGCCAGATGTCCCCCCAGTCCGTCCAAAGTAGCGCCCACTTCACCTATCCAAAGCTGCGACTATCAAAGATGAAATTGAGAAATTACGTGCCATTGGGTTCATTTACCCCATTAGGTATACCTCATGGGTTTCCAACCCCATCCATGTTAACAAAAGACATGACACTATTCACGTCTGCATCGACTTTTGTGATCTCAACCATGATTGTCCCAAAGAAAACTTTCCAACCCCTTTCATCGACCAAATTATCGATGATTGTGCCGACCACAAGGCATTGTCCTTTATGGATGGGTTCTCTGGCTACAATCAAATCCAAATCCATCCAAAATTTCGGTACAAAACCACTTTTACTACCCCATGGGATACTTTTGCTTATCTTGTCATGCCTTTTGGACTAAAAAGTGTAGGTGCTACGTTTCAACTGGCCATGACTTATGTTTTCCATGATCTTTCTCACATCATTCTCACTTACTTGGATGACCTCACTACTCGATACAAGAAACAAACTCAACATTTAGATGAGTTACACATTTTCTTTTAATGATGTCACTAGTACAATATCCGCTTGAACCCCCTCAAGTGTGTATCTTACGTCACTACCAGACGCCTCCTAGGGTTCATTGTCTCCCGACATGACATCACAGTGGACCCCCTCAAGGTCTAAGATATCACATAAATGCCACCACCTAGGAATTTGTGACAACTATAGAGCCTACAAGGAAAATCCAACTTGTTACGTCGCTTTGTCCCAGATTACGCCACTTGTGCACATGGTTTCCTTCGCTTACTACATCATGATATCCTATTTCTATGGGATGAACATGCCCAAACCACTTTTGATGATTTAAAAGAAGAAATATCCAATGCCCCTTTGATTAGTCCTCCAAACTATGATCGTGATTACATCCTCTACTTATCAGCCTCAACCGTCTTAGTAGCAGGAGTCCTCGTCGAACTAGTGGATAGTGGGAGAGAGCATGTCATTTTCTACATCAGTAAAAATATTTCAGAAGCACCCTTGAAACACAATCATGATGAGAAACTAGCCCTCGTAGTTGTCCTCATAGTTCAGAAACTACGTCACTATATCCTGCTTCGCACTATTAAAGTCGTAGCAGATTCTAACCCCATGCAGTACTTGCTTAGTCGATGATAGATTAATGATGAATTTGCTTGATGGATCGTCATCCTTCAGGAATACAACCTAGAGTTCTTAAATCCCAAAAGCAAGAAAGCACTTGTTCTCTCTGAACTCATTATGACGTTTCTCTCATACGCTAAAGCTTCACCTGTCAATACATATTTTCTTGACGRACACCTCTTCTTCATCCCCTCTGATGATGCATGGTACAACAACCTTCTCATCTACATTCAGACACAGAATTTTGGGTCTCATATCTCTCAAGATGATCGTCAACGCATTCTTGTACCAACATGGGGTTGACACCATACTCCGCYGATGTCTGACCATTGACAAAGCAGACAAAGTCTTGAATGATTTCCATAACAGTGCTTGTGGTGGTCACCTCTCAGGTATGTCCACCGCCCAAAAGATCATTCGAGCAAGATAATTCTAGTCCACACTATTTCATGATTTCATCCACGCTATCAAGCGATGTGAAAAATTCCATCTCTATGAAAACAAAGCATGAGCGCCACCCTCTCTTCTACATCCAGTCATCACTGCCAGCCCCTTCTGCAAATGGGGAATAGACTTCATGACTTGTAATAATCCATCTAGTAATAGACACAAGTACACCATCATGGAAATATATTACTTTACCAAGTGGGCCGAATCCATGCCTACCTTCAACAATACCGCTGACACAACAACGCGTTTTTTCTTTAACCACGTGATTACCTATTTTAGAATTCCACTATAGTTAGTATCCAATCATGATAAGCACTTATAGAATGAGATCTTCACAGAACTCTCCTCCAAGTTAGGCTTCTCCCATGAGTTTGCTTCCCTATATTTCCCTTAGTCCAACAGACAGGTCGAGGCTGTCAACAAAGTCCTCAAAACCATGCTACAACGTATCGTCAACAAACATAAGACCAACTGGCATCATATGTTGTTTTCTGCATTATGGGATTATCACACATCGGTCAAAACTACCATCGGTTTTACACCATTTCATCTTGTCCACGGGATCAAAGCCACCCTCCCCATCGAGTGCGAAAATCCCATGTTACGCACCACCATCGAGTTATTACTTGACACTGCTCCAATGGAGCAGTGCTTGTTGACTTTAGAGTCGCTGGATGAAGATCGTGGGTCTTCATTACAGAACAATGAGGTAGCTAAAAAATGGTCCAAAGCCACCTTTGATTGCCATGCCAACCTTCGTTCATTTAAAGAAGGAGATCTCATCCTAACTTATGATATCACCCACGACACTCTCGGTCATGGGAAATTTGAATCATTATGGCATGGACCCTACATTGTCCAACACTACCTCAATAAAGGCACATATATCCAGGCCTTCCTAGAAGGCTATCCTCTCAAAGAACCCGCCAACAGGTTGTACTTAAAGAAGTTTTATGCCTGAGTGTAGCCATCCTACACTAGGATTTTTCTTTTTTGTACACATTTGTAGAGTTTTTAGTCTTATTTTTTTGCCTCGACTCCTCATGTCCGATCTACCATCTGTTTTATTGACAGATGCATCCTCCATCATCCTACCACATCGGTTACATTGATGGTGCTAGCTGTTGGACACATAATCTCACTTAGGCCACTTGGGTCCTCTATACCCCCTCACATGAACTGCTCCACTCCAGCGGCATATGTTTGGGCTCAACCACTAGAAACCATACCAAATATGTAGCCATCATTAGTCTCCTCGCTGAGGCCAGTCATCGTCACATTCGTCACCTCAACATTTTGTTAGATTCCCAGCTCATCATCCTAGATCTCAACAATGTATACCATGTCTGCGATCCTCGCCTCTTTAGAAAATACCTGCAAGTTAGACTATTATCTAGAAACTTTGATTCAATTACATTTACACATATTCCATGACAATTTAATCAAATAACAGATAATATGGTTAACCTAGTGTTAGATTGGCATTTATCACATCAAGACAACATTACATATACATAATCATCAACCATCGGTCACAACATATAGATTAGACGTCATAAACCATCAAAAAACATAAGCACATGTAGACATCACAAAGAAACAAAATATGTGTATCCATATATATATATATATATATATATCTCCTTAAAAGTATCAAAAATATTTACAAAAGTACAAAATATACATCGCCCGTAGGCCAGTGAGTCCCCTCACCCCTATAGATACAAAATGGGTTACCCCTACCCTATACAAAATGGGCTCACAAGACTATATAAATACAACAAACAAAACCATCACTGATGGTGCCACCATATCCCCCCTCCCCCCCCGCCCTTAGATCCTCTATTAGTTGGAGGTGCCCCACTAGATCGGGCCTCTATTCGTGGCTCATGTGATGGTCCAGCACCAGCATCATCAAACTTCCAGCTCTGGCCCTCCCTCAGCTCACGTGTTGTCTCAACACCAACATCATCTCTCCTACGTCACTCTCCTACCCACGACTTTTCTCGTGGTGGTCGCACTGGCCCCCTGACCATCTCAGCCTCATGACCTCGGGGCCCCACATATGCAAATACAAAAACCAAAGGTAGATTCAACATCCATATATAGCATAATCATCTACTATGCTATCAAAATCACAAAACATAAATGCACAAACATACCTCTCTGGTCTCATACCTCTCTAGGAGGAAATACCATGTCTGGGTCATGCCGGAAGTCCATCCCACCGTATGAATACCGTATTATCACCTATGGAATATGATGCTACAAACATGCAACTTTGGCCACCCTCTCCCCTTTCATCATGCACCAAAATCTGGGCCCACCGCATCAATTATGGCTCGCATCAATTACGGCTCCTGCGGCCTTGCATGAGCCAAAAAAATCCTTGGGTGCAACATAGACACCCTCTCTAGAAACCATGCCACTAGGATAGATACAAACGAAAAATCACCAAAGTCAGTGGTTTGTCACTGGTGAATCTTCCCCATCACCCTAGAGTGAAGCATCAAACCCTAGGAAAATAATTCCCCATCTAGGAATCTCTCTACAATCCTCAGCTGACCACCTGTGATCTACTGAGTAGCCAAATATCCATATATCCTCACAACCATGGCTACAATACACTGAGACAAAATATTGTCAACCACCTCAATATGGAAAACCAAACTCGACATCAGGTTTGACCTCGAACAATGGTGTCATTCCATATCTATCAGTCTCACATCCTCTGACAACTGGGGGTCAGCAGGCAGGGCCATTCCTTAGAAGGGGAGCCCCATCAAAAAATATATATCCTCAACACCTGAGAGGGTTAGCTGCTATCCCCTCACAATGAATCACTGCATATCAATGCTCCACATGGATATCAGGTACTGAAGTAGGAACTCCTGCGACCGTATCAAAGGGAACTCAAAGAACTTGATCAACCCACACGCTGCCAAGTGTCTCCAAAAACCTAGCTGATATCACCGCCTCTTGGAGGTGCTCCCAGTCTCTCTCCCTCCGCGAGATTGGCATGAAGACCCTCCTATCACCCGCTGATCACTTGCATCCACAAAAAAACACTTGGTTAGCCCTCATCCTTCATAAAAAATATCAAAAAGTTCAAAATCTTCAACCACCCTTAGCTTCGCCTCCATTGCGCGCCATTCACCCCCACATGCGTGCCTGTTCTTTGCACAACTGCGTATTGATGCACAAATGTTGGAGAAACAGTTGTGCATGAATGCACATCTATCACATTAATAGGTGCGCACACATGCACATCTGTTCTCTACACAACTACGCACTGATGCCCAACTATCTAAGAAATAGCTGTGCACAGTGCATAGCTATAATTCCAACAGGTGTGCATCTCATGCGTGCCTGTTTTTCCCTCTCACGCACCCCTATGCACAGTTATGTCAAGCACATTCAAACATTATGCGCGGGAGATAGAATTATTCCCGCACATATGAGCATGGGTATACTTCTTTCTTTCGCACATTAGTGGGACCACCCCTAAACTAACCCTTGTACGACCATCCATATGACCCCTAACTCAACCCTAGAAAATACATATTATGCAGGAGGATGGGACCACTTACCTAAATCTCACAACTTTTGGATTGGTTGGCTCGAGCTCCCGTAATATTCAAAACTCTTCCAAATACTCTCGTCAATTCACTATAACAACGGGTACAAATGAGGTGCCATTGTACGCCCACCAACCATATATAGTCCCTTTTTCCAAACTTCCACACTCATTTATAGGAGCCCAGAGCCTCTATTTCTAGATCTGTCTTCATCCATGGGATTAGGGTCCCGCCATCTACACAGTCACATTCCCCATATCACCATCTGCACACGGCCCTGGGGGAACATTTTTGTCACATCATGTCTAGGTACACATGCTCATATTCAAAATTATCAAATAACTGTTATATGTTCTTTATCATCATATATTTTTCACGTCGGGTATTCAATTTTAATGTGTGCATGTACTTGGTCATCACAAACATCACAACCCCTTCAGGTATATGTTTGACACTAGCATGCAATCATTCCCTCTGAATATCAATTGCATCTCCTAATCACACCCTCTGACATTCACCTTTAGGGTCCCTACATCTGGCTCTGCAATACCATCACCTCTGTTACATTTTGGTACTGTCACCTGGTAGCACTCTCCCCCACATGAGTTTCCCATTCATAGTTCCCCTTGGTACTTTGACACTCATGCTGCTTTCACCCCCTAGGGATGGGAATCCCGATAGTCTTATGAACTCCCGAGAATAATCCACATACTTCTTCTCATCCTGTTGCTAGCTTTCCCAAATGGACTCCAAGTCTATCTCATCTCAGTTCTGTTAGAAAAATAGGACCATGGAGCAATAAAATAAAACAAATGCGGAAACAAAACAAAAAAGATACACAATACAATAGAGACACAGATTTACGTGGTTCACCCAGTGTGGGCTACATCCACTAGAGAAATTGCCAAGTCCTTCCTTTATTATTATCCAGCATATGAAGGGATACAACCTACAACAAACTCATTGTAACTTCCTCTTCTTTCTCTCACAGTCTCCTATCTTAGAATAAATTATTCACCATCAACCATAGTCACAATACATTTCCCTCATAAAAGAGGGTTTCCTTCTAGGGCAAAAAACCTAACATAATTTCAACCGTTAAATCTGCGACCTTATAATGAATGGTCCATATTTACAATGAAATAACAATATACATTTACAAGGAAATTTTTGCTTCGGGGGCTTCACCCCCGAACCCCCACTGGGGCCCCACTTGCCCCCAGATCCCCCAGCCAGGGGGATAGCCCCCCAGACCCCACAGAGGGGGTACCCCCCCTCTACACTCCCCCACGTGGAAGAGTGTACATACTTCTGGGGTGTAAATACTTCATCGGGTATAAACATGGTTGAAAGTAAAAGACCTCTGAATCACGAAGATAATCAGGCTCCACAACCAACAATCTCCCGCTTGGAGACTGATCTCAACAACTCCGCCACTGTTGTATATGCTGGACTCTGAACCTTCTTGGACCTGGAAAATTTCTCATCTTCATCTTCATTCTTGAAGACCAACTGAAACTAAGAAGGAACTCAGTTTCTCCCTGGTTACTCCCTTTGTTAACATGTCTGTAGGATTCTGGCTAGTGTGTATCTTTTCCAACTTCAAATGTCCATCTTCCAAGGCTTATTGTATGAAGTGGTACATCAATTGTATATTCTTAGTCTTCGAATGGAAGGATGAGTTCTTTGCAAGATGAATGGCACTCTCACTGTCACAGTACAACCTTCTATTATGTTGCTTCTTTCCCAATTCCTCCATAAACCTCTGTAACCAAATCATCTCTTTACTAGCCTCTGTAGTAGCAACATACTCTGCCTCTGTTGTTGAAATTGAAACAACCTTTTGTAGTTTCGAGATCCAACTTACTGTTGTTCCACCTATAATAAAAACATACCATGTGGTACTCCTCCTGCTATCTTTATCACCTGCCATATCTGAATCAACATATCCCTGTAGAAAAGTGTCTGAACCTCCAAAACATAATGCATGAGCAGTAGTACCTCTCAAATACCCGAGAATACACTTTACTTCCTCCCAATGTTCTTTACCTGGATTGTTCATATACCTGCTCACATATCCCACTGCATGTGCAATATCTAGTCTTGTGCAAACCATTGCATACATCAAGCTACCAACTGCTGATGAATGAGGGACCTGGACATGTATTCTATCTCCTCCTGTGTCTTGGGACACATTTCCTTAGTTAATTTGAAATGGCTGGCCAAAAGTGTACTAACTGGTTTTGCATTTTGTATTCTAAACCTCTCCAACACCTTCTCTATGTACTCACCTTGAGACAATATCAGCTTGCGATTTTTCCTGTCTCTTGTTATTATAATACCAAGGATTTTCTTTGTAGCACCCAAATCCTTCATCGCAAATGAATTGGCTAATTTCTTCTTGAGCACATTTATATCTTGCATATTAGACCCTACAATAAGCATGCCATCTACATACAATAGCAAGATAATAAAGCTTCCATTTTCTAGCTTTTTAAAATAAACACAATGATCAGAATGACATCTACTATAACCCCGTTCTGTCATAAACCTGTCAAACTTCAGATACCACATCCTTGGAGCTTTCTTTAGGCCATATAAGCTCTTCTTCAACCTGCATACCAAATTCTCCTTCCCTTTGACCTCATACCCCTGTGGCTTCTGCATATAAATCTCTTCCTCCAAATCCCCATAGATAAAAGTTGTTTTTACATCTAATTGTTCAAGATGCAAATTTTCTATTGCCACAAGACTTAAAATAGTTCTAATTGAAGTCATTTTAACAATAGAAGAAAATATTTCATCAAAATATATACCTTTCTTTTGTGCAAACACCTTTACAACAAGTCTAGCCTTGTACCGTTTTTCTCCTCCATATTCTTCCTTCAACTTGTAAACCCATTTATTCTGCAATGCTCTTTTTTCTACAGGAAACTGAACCAAGTCCCAAGTATGGTTATTTACCAAGAAATCCATTTCCTCTTTCATGCCTTGCTCCCACTTCCTTTTGGTGTTTGCCTCTTCATAACATTCTGGTTCACCAGAATTAGTCAACAATAAATAATACAATGAAGGAGAGTATCGTTCAGGGGGTATACTTGACCTGGTATATTTTCTAGCAACACTTGCAGGTGTTTGAGGTACCTACTACTCCTGTTGTTGTACATTTTGATTTTTTGGTTCCTTTGGAATTTCTTTTTCAGTGATATCATCAAGCACTGTGTATTCTTGTTTTTCTTCTTCCTGTTTCTTTCCCTGCAACTGATCTTTGTACATGACCTTCTCATTGAATATGACATCTCTAATCCTAATGATTTTGTTATTTTCATAATCCCATAAGCGATAACCAAAATCATTAACACTGTATCCAATAAAGGTACACTTCTTGGATTTAGACTCAAGCTTTGTTCTATTTTATTTATCAATATGGAAAAATGCTTCACAATCGAAAGTTTTCAAAAAATAATAGTTTACCTTTTTTCCTATCCATTCCTCCTCTGGAATTCTACCATCCAAAGAGATTGAAGGTCCTCTATTTATTAAGTAAAAAACAATATCTACAACATCTTCCCATAACTGTAAGGGAAAACCAACATGCAATCTCATACTCCTTGCATGCTCCATGATTATCCTGTTCGTCCTTTCTGACACACCATTTTCTTGTGGTGTTCTTGGAACTGTCTTCTCTTTATGAATCCCATGGTATGAACAGTAATCATCAAACTCCTTGCTGCAATATTCACCTTCATTATCTGATGTGAGACACTTCAACTTTTTTTTCTGTCTCATTCTCAACCAAAGCTTTCCATTTCTTAAAAGTATCAAAAACATCAGATTTTTGTCGAATGCAATAAACCCAGGTTTTTCTACTTGCATCATCAATAAAAGTAATATAATAATGAGAGCCACCAAGAGATGATACCTGAGCTGGTCCCCATACATATGTATGCACAAGCTCTAACCTTTCACTCTTCTTTTTGTTGAAATAATTTAACTGCGAAGAGCATTCTTATTATTATTTTATTATTGGATTAAATCCCCATTGTGGATTAATCATGTCATTATTATTATTATTGTTATTGGATTAATCCCCATTGTGGATTAATCATGTTGGTAATTGTATAAGGACCAAATCCCCTTTTGCAGATTGGTCATCGGACAATTACAAAGTGCATAATAAGATGTCGGCCCCAGCAATTATAATGGAAGACCCAGAATTAATTAAAGGTGGGTTTACCCACCCAGAGTGAGAGGTCAGCCCTGCCAGTTGTGACCTTTCACACGTGCCAGTCTGATATAAATAAGAGGCTAGCGCCTCACTTCAAACACACAACTCACTTGCTCATTCTCTTATGAGGCAAGCTACAATTACCTGTTGGAGAGAGGAGAAGAAGAGTGGTGCATCTCTTGGGGAGGACTTTCTGTATTGGTTTGAGTTATCTCTTGAACATTGTATAAGCTATTTATTATAAGGAAGTTTTTGCTGGGTTTTCTTCCCCTAGAGGGTTTCCCAGGATAAATGTTGTGTCTCTTGTGAATGTGTATTTCTCAATGATCTTGTTCTTATTATGTTCTTATCTAATGAAATGCAAAGAACTATAAAAATGGCATAAACATTAACATGGTATCAGAGCCAACCTGAAGAAAACATTATTTGCAAGAGGAAAAACGTCACTGTTACCGTACCCAAAAATTAGGGTTTTGCAAAAGTGAATATTTTCAGCTCCCCAACCTCCTAGAAAGTTGCGCCCTCCCCCAAGGATCAATTTGTCACCTAGAGCAGACATTTTCAGTGGCTGGATCTCCCGAAAAGTGAAACCCTAGTTTCACACCAGTACCAGAAGTACCAGAAGTACCAGAGTACCAGAAGTACCGAAAGCACCAGTCCAGAAATCTGCAGATCAAATTTGACGTGGTAAAATTTGGATTTTCTCAGATCTAAGGACACCAGACTACTCGCCTCAGCCAAGCGCACCTCCTGGTAAGGTCAAAACTTGATTTCAAGCACTTTCAATTTTTGGTTGTTTTTGTTGTCGAAAGTACAAGATGTCTGCAAGCACAAAGCTTGTTGAGAAACTAGAAGGCATAGACAACTTCCGTGCCTGGAAGTATAGGATCGGTCTAATACTTGTAGAGAATGACCTATCAAGATTTATCAAAGAAGAAGTGGAGGAACCTGAAGATGCCGTAGAGAAAGCGAAGCATCAGAAGGACTCAATCAGGGCTCAGAGAATCATTGTAGATCCAATCAAAGACCACCTGATCCCGTATTATCGTTAAAGAAAACCCTGAAGGAGATGTTTGATGCTCTAAGAAAACTATATGAAGGAAAGAACATCAATTGAAAGATGAATCTTAGAACTCAGTTGAAGAATACCAAGATGCAGAAAGGAGAAATGATTCAAGAATATTTCTCCCGAATATCTGAAATAAAAGAACAATTGAAAGCGATTGGAGACACCATCGACGAAGATGAATTTGTAATAACCACCCTAAATGGTCTCATAATACCTTGGGATGCCTTCATCCAGTCAGTATGTGGCATAAAGGAAAAACTATAGTTTGAAAGCCTATGGGAAGAATGCACCCAAGAAGAGACAAGTGTAGCCAACCGTGAAGCACTACTAGCAAGGGACAATGATCAAACCCTAGCTACTCAAACAAAAGGAGGAAGGAAGAAACCCTACTTCAAAATGGAATCTCATAGAGAACTGCAACCATCAAACAAGTTCAACAATCAAGAATCTCATTCAAGAAATTTTCAGAAGAAAGGACAATGCAAGGGACGAGATCTCTCATCTATACAATGCTATCATTGTGATAAGATGGGACACAAGTCGAAAAATTGTCCAGTCAGAAGAGAAGAGTACAAGAGGAATCACAAAAGGCAACATGCTCACATTGTCGAACATGAAGAACCACCTATGAAGATGATTAAGGACCATGTCTTAATCTCAGCTCTCTCAGGATCTGTATCACCTGGAGAGGACACATGGCTCATTGATAGTGATGCATCAAAGCATATGACGGATAATAAAAATACTCTCTCTTGTATCTCAAAAAATAAGTTTTCTCAGAAAGTAACTCTTGGAGATGATTATCAATATCCCATCAAGGGAATAGGAGAATCAAACTACAAGCTAGATTCAAAAAACTCAATAACAATGAAGGACCTACTCTATGTACCGGGCCTAAAGAAGAACTTACTCTCCATATCATCTTTAGACAAGTAAGGCTATAGAGTTGCCTTCATTGATGGAGAAGTTCTTATGTGGGCTAAGGGAGAAACCTTAAATGAAGCAATCGTCATCGAAAGTGAAGAAAATGGTTTATATAAGCTAAAGGGTCACCTAGAAACTGCTATGACCCATGCCATCAAAAATTCATGTGAACTTTGGCATAGAATATTGGCCCACACCAACTACAATGTGCTACCTTACATATGCAAAGCTGTCACAGGTTTACCAGAACTCAAGGTTGATCAGGAAGGCATATGCAATGGATGTGCGCAAGGGAAGAACATCAAGAACCCCTTTCCAAAGAGGGACAACAAAGCAGAAGGAGCATTGGA
>ML785380.1:450863-468942 GCA_009831015.1 Picea engelmannii
TAATACTATTACTGTATGTGGATGACTTATTCTTAACTGGAGAAGAAAATCTCATCGTTGAATGTAAATGGAGACTTGCCACAAAATTTGAAATGAAAGACCTTGGCCTAATGCATTACTTCTTAGGTCTTGAGGTATGGCAGAGTCCAGAAAGAATCTTCCTTAATCAGGGGAAGTACACGGTCGAAATATTAAAGAGATTCAACATGCTAGAATGCAAGTCCATTAATACTCCCATGGAAGAAAAGTTGAAGTTGTTGGTCGATACTTCGTCAGATTTGATAGATGCCACTCTGTACAGACAGATTATTGGATCGTTGATGTACCTGATGAACACCAGACCAGACATTTGTTTTGCAGTGAAAACCTTGAGTCAGTTTCTGGTAGAGCCCAGACCTGTTCATTTAGTGGCTGCAAAACATGTGATGAGGTACCTTAAAGGTACAATGGACTATGGTCTCAGCTATGATGGAGATCATGACTTCACACTGAGTGGATATACTGATGCAGATTGGGTAGGAAGTGTTGCTAACATAAAAATAACTTCCGGATGTTGTTTTAGTTTGGGATCAACTATGATCTTGTGGAAAAGTAGGAAGCAATCCAGTATTGCTCTCAGCAAAGTGGAAGCAGAGTACATTGCCGCATGTTCTGCTAGCTGCGAGGCTATATGGCTTCAAAATTTAATGACAGGCCTATTTGATTTGGAGATGAGAACAACCACGATTCTATGTGACAATCAAAGATGTATTAAAATGACAGAGAATCCTGTGTTCCATGACAGGTCGAAGCACATAGAGATCCGCTATCATTTCATCCGCGACATGGTACAGAGAGGAGCCTTGAAGTTCCAGTACATTAGCACGGATGAACTTGTGCCCTCATAGGCCAAGACATCTCACACTGGGGCACCCATTTCTGTATCTGTACACTCATCCCAATTTATTCTTTATTTATTTGGTAATTGTAAAAATATTTTGTTTCCAGCAGTTACTTAGCTTTTTGTCATCACCATTGATGACCTTCTTTTCCCGACAACACAACCCATGTCTCCTTTGGTTGGAGCATCCCCTCTCCTTTTCTCATTTTAACATCATTCATAAACCTTGAGTATCCAAAAGTCCATGTACCTCTGATCTCTAAGTTTGTCCACTTTGTCAAGCCTATGGCACAATTTAGCCCCATATCTAGTCCTCCCCCTAACACTAGATATAGTTTTTGGTTGTTTCCAATCATCCTCCACACATAGTCACAACCAAGGGAAGTCTTGAGTATCACCACATATTGACTTCTTTCATGTTCTCTATCAGTTCCTGATCTTATTTCTGTGGATTTCATGAAGCCCTTTTCTTCTTGGAGTCACATCTCCCTTTCTGTCAACATCATCACAATTTCCAGAAGGGCGACAATATCTTGACTCTAATTACCTTTACAATGAGGAGTCTCAGATGACACAAAGAGAAACATCATTTATCTCTGATTCCATTGACCCCCATAACACTCGACTTCAACAAACTCTCATGTTATGGTGGGTCTTACTATGCAACTATTATAGTTTTTTTATACTATCTGAAGACCTCTGAGTTTTTTAGGACATTGTTGGCATAGGGACAGACCCAGGGTTCAACACTTCAACAATGAACCAACAAAACCCTAACTACTTTCCCTTTTGGAAACACCTACGAAGTAGATGAAGTCTCGCCCGAGGTAGAGGCAGGGAGTTGCAGGACTCTAGTGTCTACAACCTAGCTGGGACATAGATCTATGATTGCAACACTTAACAGAACACTTAGCCAACAATATGTATTAAGTTATGATTTTTACTCACACCGTAGATTAACCCTAATTACAGATCAACACAATATCTAACCCTTACAACCTCTTAGCATATAGCATAAGATCATATCTAACATTCATTCACATCATAAAGCACTAAGAATTCATAGATCTATCTATCATACATCAAGAATAGTGCACTAAGAATATAGATACATGAATAACATGAACAACATAGCACATACCATATCGACACAGGATATACGTGGTTCACCCCAGTGTGGGGCTATGTCCACCAACTCTTCTTCTTATTTATTAGTCTCCTTCAATATTATTATAGGCACAGAGCCACATAGATCACTCTGCACTGGACAGGTGATTTGTGCATAATGCACTAGATCCACCTTCCTTGAAATCAGGTCATGACACAAAGCCTTACACAGTCTGTGCATAAATCCTCTTACAATCACTTGCACTTAGCTCTGTAAGTCTTAACATACTCTAGTCATGCACTAATCCAATGACCTCTTAAACTAAGCCAATTACTACCTTGCACTAAGCGAAGTACCCCATTACTTACATCACCTAGCTACTTATTTATACATTGAAAAAAGGCCTAAGCATGGGTAAACCCATGGGATGACATCCCATACCCATTACATAAACCCTAAAATCCCAAAAAGCCCTCAAAATGGGAGATATCCCTCGATCTCCACTTCGCCTAGGTGCTTCATCTTTGACCAACCTGTCAAAGTCCCAAAAATGGTCAAACAAGACCAAAGTTTCCTCAAAACTTGGTCAAGGGCCAAGAGGCCCCCAACACTCACCTATGACTTGTCCTGAGTCACTCTGATATGGGTAATACTGCTTCAAAGGCCTCGAGCTTAGCTCGAGTTGACTTGACTTTCTGTTTCGCTAGAGCCTCCCACTCGATGAAATCTTGAATTAATTTCTCAGTGACAGGCCCTTCCAGGCGTTGTTCTACCATTGCGACCACCTGTTCCAACTATGAGCCTCGTCCCTCGATCTCTTCAAAAAGTGTGTAGGATTCATCCTGCACCAACTGGAGTCTATGTGTCAACTCCATAACTCTGCTCTGGATGGAAGTCACCTACTACTGAACTGTGCGTTGCTCCTACGATCTCTTCATCTTATCAACTGTAGTCAATAGATTCATCTGTGCTTGCACTGTAGACACCTGTTGCTTCGCCTCCTGGAGTTGTGCTTCCAATATCCTCAACTTTGGATCTTCTGCAAGGAACTCATAGGTCTATGTGCTTCGGTCACTTAGTTGATTACATTCTGAAGCCAACGCCTTGATTCTTTCTACTGCGCTTCTGGCAGTTTCTTCCCTATAATCCTGCATTTCTTGCAGAGTGCTCGACACTTCTTGAAGTTCTAACTCTACTACTCTTTCCTTAAGCTGTTGAATGGCCTCAGTGATCTTCCCCACTTGTCTCTCAGTTATATCTTCTTCCATCTGTGCCAAGCCCAACATAGAGCGAAGTGCTCTAGTCACTACCTCTCTGACCACAGTCTGCTCTACAAGTAGTTGGTCTTTCTCTTTCTGGATTTTCTCTTTGTCCTCTGGGAAATTTACCCTAAGGTAATCTTTCTCTTGCTGCGCAACCCGAATTTTCTCTAAGGCCTCCTCCTTTTCTTACTTCAAGGCCTCTATGGCCTGCTCCTTTTCTTCTTGGACTCGACGAAGTCGAGTTTCTGTTGTATCTACTAATATGTGTAATTGGGTGGGCTCATCACCCAATTCTACACTGTCTGCTGAATATGGCGTAGTAGACACTGCGTGGCTCAACTGGATGTCTTTCAGTTCTTTCTCGATTTTGTCATACAATGTTTCTTGCTTTTTTTGATGTCTCTGCACGATATCCACTGACGCATTTTCTACAACTGTGATGATGAGCTGGATATCATCCACTGTATATGAAGTGTCGGTCTGTGCAAAACTTCTCTAGTGGCCTGTACATATGCAAATTGTTCGAGGTCATCCACCGAAATGATTCAATGGAACGCTTGAGTAGTAGGTAGTAAGCGTGGAACACTGCATTTGAATGTCGCTGCTTCACCATATCTATCATATACCACAAGGTGGTGAACCTCATGGCCAATGGTTTTGATGGCTTGACTTCTGGGAATGTCACTCCCTTTAGCATCTCCCAAGAGACAAATGCAATTAGAATCAACAACCAACTGAATTGAAATTCATAGCCTTGGTCCTGTGCTTTGCGATAGTACTTCTCCAACTCATTGATGAGGTAGCTCGCCCAGTTCATCTGCATCCCTTCGACACACTTCCCTATGAGGTCGACTATGAACCCTGTGACCTGCGTAGGATGGTTCTTTCTGACGAGCTTTCCCCCTATCAGCTGACAAGCAAGGCACACTGTGCCATCCTAGATGGAGGCTACCTTGTAGCCTCACTTTCCCTTCTCTACATCTCCATAGTCTTCCTTTATTCGCTGCGCCAGAGAGTGATCTAACGTCTTCCCTAGGTAGAAATGGTGAGGGTCTGGTCCTTGCATGCTCAATCCATTAATCAGGTGGTTCAGCACCAAATCCATAATTATGCACATATATAACCATAGGTAACCTCCATGGTAGCACGACATGAGGATTTTAACACATGCATTAACCTCCTTATGTTTGCCGAAGTGGGGTATCTTCATCACGTTTAAGATTGTCGATCTCAAAATCTCCTTGATCCACAGCTGGGGGACTATCTTGGGGTTCTTTCTAGTCATCTTTGTCAAGTACCTATGTGGTGCAAGCATCACATAGTTATTTTGGTCTCCAAGGTTAAAATCACCAATCTTGAGAGGTGGGATCAGTCCCAACTGAAGTCTGACTGCGCGTATCCCCTTTGGGAGGTACGTAGTGATGAGCATGTACTCAAAATCACGTGGGATGTTGTCATGACTAACTGTGCTAGCCAAAGGTGGGATGTAGTCGGGCAAGATCGTCGATATCTTCTTTGCATTTGCCAGATTTTTGCGGTGCTTGCTTCTTTTCTCAGTTGTGGTTCAACTAGATCGACGTGCAGTAGAGGGGGATTCTTGAAATCCTTCAGTTGATGATGCATGAATTCGTGTAGACATGCCTTTCTCAACCATAAGATCTATTAATATATCCTACAAAAAATTCTCTATTGAACTACATTCGCCTGACGTGCACACTCGTGATCAAATAACTTGGGTAGGTGAACAGATAGACAAGGAAATCAGACAGATGGAAAGGTCTAGACAACACAATGTGATATGTGATCAATTCTCTGTTAGCTAAGATATCTTGGTTTGAAAAAAGTGGTCCTAGTGCGACATTCGACGGATTAAATAAGAAATGGCATAACAGATTCCTTCAATGGGTCGAAATCCCTTAATCAATACGAATCCATCTGTTATGGTGTGGTCTCAATGGTCCAAGGGTGATATTTTCAATAAATGCATTTCTAACCATTCTGGAGCGTCATTGTAACGGTCGGGACGCCTCCAATGGTCATATAGCTTCACCGTGGCGAAGTGCCATTCTGCGCTATTATGATATTCTGGCAAGGTTCAAGTTTTGCAAGCCTGCCTTCTACAAAGTCTTCTCTGGAAATTCCTGCTATTTTTCTAACTTTTCTTTCTTCTTACCGAGCTTTACTTCCTTCTTTCCTGTGATCTGAATTTCTGGATTCCTCTTTCAATTCTTTTTCTTATCTTCTCTTAGCATAGTAACTTCGCACTGCTGAGGGTATTCCAAAGGTTTCAAGGGTACTACCTCTTCTCCTACTATTTCCGGGTTGGATACACCTCTTTCATGTATGGGTAGGTTCTTCAAGCCTCCATGCATTCTTTCAACTTCGAAAACTAACTCTCTTTCCTTATGTTGCTTCGACTTGTCCTCTTGTTCTTGTATTAGTCCCTCTATTTTTCTAGTTATGAAGTCCCTTTATTCTTACTTTTTATGTTCTATGGCTTCTTCCTTTGCTTTCCTTCAGATCTTATCTTTCTCAACCTAGGTCTTTCCTAGCAAAAGTGCAAAAGGGGTGTTGTTCTCAGCAAACTTGATAACTTCAAATTCTTCTTCGGTCGATGCTCCATGAGCCATCATAGGTATATTAGTAACTCTTCCACATAGGGTTATCATCTTTCCTTTAAACAATCTTATCATTCCCAATGAAGGAATCATAGCAGGCTTTCCCAATATTTTCCAAGTACTTTCTGGCATAAAATTCATGTGTGTTTCCTCATCTAATACATAGTCTATGTTGAAGTCTGTTATTCTTGTTTCTATACACTACTTCTCTTTCAAGATCTCTGGTAAACTAATGTCTCTGTGATCATTCAATATTTCTTTCAGCTGTAATAAAACAGTCTCTGATTATTTCTGGTTTTCTAACATATCCATAGTCCCTTGACCTTGTTCATAGTTTTCTTGCCTCATGTTCATCTTTTCAACTTTGGCAATCATTGTTTCCACATAGGGTTATCATGTTTCCTTTAAACAATCCTATCATTCCCAATGAAAGAATCATAGTAGGCTTTCCCAAAATTTCCCAAGTACTTTATGGCATAACATTCATGTGTGTTTCCTCATCTAATACACAGTCTATGTCAAAGTCTACTATTCTTGTTTCTATACACTGCTCCTCTTTCAAGATCTCTAGTAAACTTATGTCTTTGTGATCATTCATTGTTTCTTTCCGCTGTAATAAGATAGTCTATGATTCTTTCTTCATAATTTTCTTCTCTCATGTTCATCTTTTCAACTTTGGAAATCATTCTAGGGAAATCCAAAACCTCATGACCAACAACTTTACAACAAAGACAAATATGACCTATACTAGGGCATTCCTTAGCAAGATGTCCTGGTCTTCTGCAGTTATAACACAATGTCAATCCTCTCTTCCTTTTAAACGAACCCCAAACTTTCCTATACTGCGCACTGGGATCACAATGATGGACCTGCAATCTGCAAAAAATCTTTCTAGGTTCTTGCATCCACTTGTTAGTCCAAAAATGCTTTCTATGCATAGGAATAACATATCTTTCACTATCTCTATCAAATTTATTCATATCAAATCTTCTTTCTTCTAGCTGTTCCCTAGTTTTCAGACTAGGACAAAATCTATCAAACATACCTAGATTCATACTTTCGAAGAAAAAATTTCCACTTATCTTACCTTTACCAGAGCACAAATATTTAATATCTTACCTATTTTCCTCAGATCGGGCCTCTTTCTTAGAATAGAGATTCACAAATCAAGTAGAATATTGCACACTACAACAACATATCTATGCACAGAGATTTCTATTTTATTTAGTTCCCAACAATCACAGTTTCAGGTCCTGACAACATAACCATTTGTTGGCACAGGGGCAGACCCAGGGTTCAATGCTTCAACAAGGCACCAAAAAAACCTTAACTACCGACCCTTTCAGCAACACCTACAAAGCAGATGAAGTCTCACTCAAGGTAGAGGCAGGGGGGGTTGCAGGACTCAAGTGTCTACAACCTAGTTGGGACACAGATCTGTGATTACAAGACTCAACAGATCACTTATCCAACAATATGTATTAAGTTATGATTCTTACTCACACCACAGATTAACCCTAATTACATATCAACACAAGATCTAACCCTTACAACCTCTTAGCACATAGCATAAGCTCATATCTAACATTCATTCACATCATAAATCACTAAGTATTCATAGATCTATCTATCATACATCAAGAATAGTGCACTAGGAAAATAGATACATAAATAACATGAACACCATAGCACAAAGCATATTGACACAAGATATATGTGGTTCACCCCAGTGTGGGGATACGTCCACCAACTCTTCTTCTTATTTATTAGTCTCCTTCAATCTTCTTACATTCACAGAGCCATAGAGCTCACTCTGCATTGGACAGGTGATTTGTGCATAGCATATTAGATCCACCTTCCTCAAAATGAAGTCACGACACAAAGCCTTACACAGTATCTGCACAAAGCCTCTTACAATCAATTGCACTTAGCTCTGCAAGTCTTAACATACTCTAATCGTGCACTAAGCCAATGAACTCTTGCACTAAGCCAATTACTACCTTTCACTAAGCCAAGTACCCCATTACTTACATCGCTTAGCTACTTATTTATACATTACAAAAATTCCTAAGCATGGGTAAACCCATGGGCCAACATCCCATACCCGTTACATAAACCCTAAAATCCCCAAAAGCCCGCAAAATGGGTGATATCCCATGATCTCAGCTTCACCTGGACACTCCATCTTCGACTGCCCTATCGAAGTCCCAAAAATGGTCAAACACGACCAACATTTCCTCAAAAATTGTTCAAGGGCCAACAACCATAAATGCCTATGAGTCATCGACACTTCTTATAGGCGCCCTGACCTCTTTTCAGAGTATGTTCACCATTCACAATTGTCATTTGCCGTTATCAAAACACCCCAAAGGGTGCTACAATTATCTACATCATCATACAACTTCAGTGACTGTCTTACATTTTGAGTTACATGACACGAGCATGGGGCATGCTTGCCTCCTCTGTATACAGATTTTCTTTTTTTTTCTCCCTAGAGAAATATTTGGGTCCCACAGTTTCCCCTCTCCTTCTGACGGATCACTCTTGCATTTCCTCTCAGCAGTATTCATTACAATGGAAATCTCAGTAGAAGAAACATTGATGTATTCCGGCTATATGTATGCTCCTAACCTCACACATCATGGGGCATCTGTTATCACTGAAATTTCGTCTGCAACATTGCACGCAAATGATTACAGAAATACAACAATGCCAACAACTATTAGTTCACCTGCAACACCAAAATGCATTTTCAAAAAGAAAAAACTATACAAACTGGGAAAAAATTGACATGGGCAAAGTCACTAAAGGAAGCATAGAGTGCGGGGGCCAAAGAATCCCATAGAGTGCACAATGCGCCATATGCACGACCGTGAACGAGAAAAGATGCACACTCCTGTGAATGATGCATTTATGGTTCTTGTCGGCCCACCAACCACTTATGGACCAACTCCCAACCTGATTTGACCTTCATATCTGAGCAAAATCCGAATGGGGGGTTGGTCAAGGACCAAAGGGTTCCCTAAAGGGCCCCTTGTTCACATTAAGAACCAGATGAATATTTCCTTGGAGAAATGATATAAATGGAGGCCATGGGTGCACTAAGAAATCAATATCTTCATAGTATTGTTATGCTACCTCAACTCTCCCTTAAGAATCCTCTTTTCTCCTAGAATC
Organism: Picea engelmannii; assembly: GCA_009831015.1. Lineage (NCBI taxonomy): Eukaryota > Viridiplantae > Streptophyta > Pinopsida > Pinales > Pinaceae > Picea > Picea engelmannii. Next base: position 459,909 of record ML785380.1, read on the forward strand.
ATTCTAGCATCATTCCAATGGGCCATTCCACTCACCTCTTGAGGGAATATGCATTGATTTTCTTCATCATTTTCCATTTTTCTTCCATTCTAAGAAGATCTATCCATTAAGAAACTCAAGAGCCCTCCCAAGGAGGAAGAGGGGACTCATAAGTCCTCATTTTTCTCTAGGGTGTTTTTCCAACTAATATAGTTATCCATTGGTGGCATAATCTTGGTCATTGGTTGATTGTTTATGTTTCTAAAAGTGTCTTATGTATTCTAGTTTTATTTCTTTAGTTGTTTTAGTTTGTTTACTTGTTTATTTAATGTGCTTGGTTTGTTTAATTCATGCACTAACCTATTTCTTGTCTAGCAGGCCCAACTAGGCATGCATGTTCCCTTGTTTTTCTCACCCAAGTGATGAAACAAACACAACACTCGGTGCGATCGATCTTGCAAAGTTTTGACTGGTTTAAGTCCCAACTTCTTGTACCCAGATCTTGTCAGGGACATGCAAAAAGAAAAACAAATGAAGAGAAGACCACTATGATACTAATGATCCAGATTTATGAGTAGAACAAAATGAATAACATATTGAATACAATAACACAAAGATATGGAGAACAACAATAGATATCTAGTGCAAAATAACTTCTATTAAATAAATAAAATAGGCTGAAAGTGTAAAACTACATAACTGAAACAACTTGCTCGAATGGTGGTAGCTATCTCTGAGAATAGATGTGGTTGCTACACACATACATATGAGAAAAATGATTACAATGAGGCTCCATAGGCCTTTTTAATATTCCTCATAAATTCCAAAACCATAGACATCCAAAAACCTAACCCTAGGAGATGAAACTCCAAAATTTATGTGGGCCCCGATGGGTAAGTTGGTACCTCAACTTCACGAGGTCATAATTTTTTCATACGACCTTGGTTTTAGGAATGTGATAGCTCATTGGAAAGGTAGTTTTGAGAGCTACACATTATGCTATCAAAATTTATTTCAGTCTTTAGTTTGACTGTGGTAAGCCAAAAAAACACCATTGAGGGATCCAAAAACAACCCTGGAAGTACAGAAAGATGTACTGATATGAACAATTCAAAAGTAAGCCATTTGGAATAGGTGGAAGGCCACCAATATCCATTTGGCTGTTGTGTAGGGATTCAGGACAACCCCAGAATTGAAAAAAACACAATTACAAAGAAATTTCATCTTTACAGAGAAACATGTTGAACTAAAAACTGTCAAGATGAGCCAATTGGAATAGGTGGGTGGCCACCAATATCCATCTGGCCACCAATATCCACTTGAATCATTCTTGCTAATTCGAATCACATATGAATTAAAGGGTTCATACAAAGATATCAAATAGTTGAGGGAAAGTTGTGGTAACATCCCTGTCACAACCCACTAGCACTCCCATCGTGACCTGAACTGAAGGTTAATGACTATCTTGTTCTTGAGAGGTTCACGATGTCATCTAGGAATACTAAGACAATCTCTCACGATGATTTCTGATGGGCACACAATAAGTAAAATTATTTATTCCTCAGTAACCCCTTAGTCCCACACAAGGTCGACAAGTGGAGTATTGACTCCAAGCATTAGACAACTTCCAAACTAATTCAAATGACGAGTAGCACCCTTGGAGAATGGAGGTGTATCTTGAAGGGCACATCACATGAATAAATTTATGAGTCAATTAAAATATAGAAAACCTTAGAAAAATAAAATAAATACTTAGACTTTGTTAGAGAAGATAATTGAAATTATTATTAAGTTATAAACCACATAACATAACCAAAAGTCTAAGTCTATATGTTTTAACTAAATAAATTTTATAAAATGGGTTAAGGGAATTTATACTAAATAAACACTAGTAAAGGGAGAACAAGAATAAAAATTAAGGCATGTGCACAATGTGTGCATGAAATTAATAAAAAAGAATTTAATTAAAATAAGTTATATTTCATGAGAGAATGGGTTGTCAACATAGAGTTAGTATCCTAATTTAATCAACTCTAAATACTAACTAAGAGAAGAGTCCTAATCAAACTCAAACTGTCAATTAGTTAGGAGACACAATAAAAGAGAAAATTGGGGAACTAAGGGACAACTAGGAGAAAATATAGAAACTAATTGGGGATGTGAGGGAAATTGCATAATTATTTAAATAAAAAAGATTAAAAATGTTCAACTTGGGGAAAGTGTGACATGTATTGGGGGTGAATAATATCTAAATTAATTATAAAAAATATAGCAAATTGTGCGTGAGATGAAAAGTGTCAAGGTAAATTTTCTTATAAAATGAATGGTGAGGAAGCGGGAAAACACCCTATTGCTGGATGAATAAAATGCTATTAAAATTTCTCTTGACTAAGTTTACTTGCATGAGTTGGGCTGCAAGCTTGTGCAAGAGGTGGAAGCCTCTCCTTGCGAGGGAAAGCTTGAGTTAGTTTTGGATTTGAAACTTTGTGTGTGACCCCTTTGTGGCTTGGGGGACTAAAGGGGAAGAAGAGTACCCCTAGCATTGGCTAGGAGGTACCGATGAAGTATTTGGATTAACAGGCGAAGGGAAATACATTGCTCAAGTTTTCTTTTTGATTGGATATCGCCATCAAGGATCAAAAACATACTCCATTATTCTCCTGGTTATGGTAAATGTAGTTTAGTTAAATTATTGTTGGATAAGATCCTCATTGTGCAATGAGTAAATATTCGAATTGGTTATAAATTTTTTTATTATATCAAATATATAACTGGGTAAACCTTATTCGTGGTATGATTGTAATTGGTTTCTTGTTAATTTAAGAAATTTTGATGTTATTCCAAGCAACGATGTTCTAACAGGTTGTTATTTTGTTTGTATAGTTGGCAATATTTAATTTTGTTTTGCTTATTCTGATATATGTAACCATCTTGTAAATGGACGAATCACCTTGTACTTTGTAGCTAGTCCATGGAAAATATTGAATGACCATTGAGTTGGATAACCATGAATTTGACATTCTTGAGATCGTTGAGTAAAAACATCATAAAGGGAGATGTTACAATCGTACTTCTATTCACAAAAATTATGAGACAAATTATCTAAATTTACTTGCGATTTTACTTTTCTTAGAAATCCATCTGGGGTGTTAGCTTCTGTTCATGAGATTTTTTTTTATATACTTCCAAGTACTTATTTAGAGAATGATGTGCGTATTTGATGAGGAGTAACAATTTTGGAGTCGACCTATAATTGAAGGTGTTGCTTACAATTTTTCCGTGCAGGGAAAAATTCTCTATAAAATAGAATTCATGTTTAATATCCCTCAAGGGTCATATTGGAAGGATCAGTAGAACTATTCGAACTGAAAGACATTAGGGGCATTAACCATGAATTGTGAACGAGATTTTATCACTGAATGTCATGAAGGAAAGGCATTGTTCTCTATTTTTCAAGTTAACCTTTTACCTAAGGTGGAAAAATATCTCCCAATTCAAACCCTGTTTATGAACCTTCTTGTTTGAAATATCCATTTTTCTCTCTCTCTTCCATTTAAATAGACATAGAATTGTCAGTCTATTTTCAGTCAAAAATTTTCTTGATAAAATATAGGTTACGAAAAATTGCATAGAAAGGGTCAACCCTTTATCCTTGTTATCACTGAAATTTTGTCTGCAACATTGCACACAAATGGTTACAGAAATACAACAATGCCAAACAACTATTAGTTCACTTGCAACACCAAAATGCATTTCAAAAGGAAAAAAACTATACAATTGGGAAAAAATTGAAATGCATAAACTCACTAAAGGAAGTGGGCACACAGTGCATGGGCCAATGAAGCCCGTAGAGTGCAAAATGCCCCATATGCATGACTGTGTATGAGAAAATATGTGCACCCTTGTGAATGACACATTTATGGTTCTTGTCAGCCCCTCAACCACTTATGGACCAGCTCCCAACTTGATTTGACCTTGAGATCTAAGCTAAATTTGAATGGGGGGCTGGTTAAGGACCAAAGGGTGCCTTGTTCACACTAAATAACTAGTTGAATATTGCCTTGAAGAAATGGTATAAATGAAGGCCATGGGTGCACTAAGAAACCAAGATATTCATAGTATTGTTATCCTACCTCAATCCTCCCTTGAGAATCCTCTTTTCTCATAGGATAATTATAGCATTATTGCAATAGGCCATTCCACTCACCTCTTGAGGGAATAAGAATTGATTTTCTTCATCATTTTCCATTTTTCTTCCATTGTAAGAAGATATCTCCATTAGGGAACTCAAGATCACTATTGTCACCTAACCATAGGTTGAATCCTCCCCCGAGCACCTTAACCTTGAAAAATAATCATTCTGGAAGCAAACCCTAGGCTAGATAGCCAAACAAGATAGAGCACCTCTCTCCAAGAATAGCGCACCAAATAGGAGTAACAAGAGTTGATCAGAGATTCCAAACCATAACCAAGAGAGAGTCCAGGCTAAAACTGAAATTTGCTAGCTGCAACAGCTACAATGGCAGCTCTCCTCCAAACTTGCACACAAACTGGCCAACTGTAGTGCACACAAGTTCTGCTTTTGTAGTTTTGAGAATGCCTGCTAGAATGAAGACTAGCCTCCTGTATTTATACTAAAACTGGCAAATTGCCTGGGTCAAATTCTCATTTTGGGTGCCTATTTACTTAGTATATAATATTTCCTTTAGCTGACTTCTTCTCTTGGAGGTTAATAACCTAATACAAATTATCCTCTTGAGCCGACTTGTCTTGTAGGGTTATTAGACAACTAATTAGGGTTTCTTCTTGCTTTTTGAAATATTCTATTCTTGTCAGGTTTACACATGGAGGTAAATACCTCTTGCAACTACCATAATATCAACACTCCCTCCTAGCTAGAGAGGTATTTGAAAGTAATGGTCTTGAGCACAAACATACCATTTACCCGGTAGCATCAACATAGTCGTATAGACTATCTCATGACTAGATCATGAGAACCATCATCACTATCAATGTCATCAGTTTCATCATCTCTCGAAATCATACTCCATCTGAGTAATAAAAAATGATGTTGGATAATTCACTCACTCCACAGAGTGAGACAAGATCCATTCTTCTAATGCGGACATATGTCCTAGAAGAATAAATGTTCTGAACTATTTTTTGTCTAGGAAATATTTGTCCATTGATCATCCATCTAGCTGATAATCATTTCCAACACTACTGATAGTCTTCAAGGTGATCATATCAATTTCATTCAAAAGAACACAACTGTGTCTATCCATAGTAGCACACAACTACAATCCAGTGGTACACTACCACATCAAGTAGCACACAGATACTTGATCAGTGACATATAGTCACAATCAGTAGAACACATCCACTATAGTAGTATACATCTACTGTCCGGAGACATACAGTCTCCATAACAATCATATCATCAACCTGCACATAAACCACTGTTATGATATATAAACTGAAACATCTGGGCCATTATTCCACTTACATCTGTGAGATCTAGAAGAGCATATTCCCTAAGAAACTAAAACATCAACGATGAGTTATCTGGACTATTCTTCTCAAGCAAGGAAGAATAATTGTCCTAATTTATGAGCCTAGACCATTCACCTATCTGGGCCAGTCCTCCAGCACTAAACAAAGTGCAACCTGGAAAGAATGAATCTGCCCTAGGGAGTGCCTGTCCCTGATTGCTGAGCCTGGACCATTCGACTATCTGGGCCATTCCTTCGACACTAAACAAAGTGCAACCTAGAGATAATGAATCTTCCCTAGGGAATGACTTTCTGGACCATTTCCTAAGGAAATGACTATCCTACACCAAACTCCAAAACATACCATTCTTAGAAACTACTCACAGCTGTGAGCTTCGAAAGAATGAGTGTTTGACGAGGTGGACCAGTCTTCTTGACCACTACTGAGAGTGACCATCAAGAAGAGAGACTTTCCTAGACCATTACCCATGTTAACCACAAGGGGAATCATTGTCTATGGTACATTATCAATCCATTGAACCATTTTCATTATGAAAATGACCATTCGACCTGGACCATTTTTCGAACTGGAAAATGCCTATCTGTCAGAAATCTTAAACCACTTTCAAAACTAGAAAGGAACTGCTCATCCTGGACCATTTTTCAAACTGAAAAATGACTGTCCATAAATCAATAACACATCAGTACTCCCTCCCAACCTAGGATTCATCTCTTCCTTTTCCAATAAGGAAGTCATCTCCATGAGCTCCATCTTGAGTACACAAACTCTTTCATTTTGGACAAAGGCTTTACCAAAATGTCTTCTTATCTGTGGAGATATATATTGGAGAACCACTTTCTCTTTTCTGGACTTCATCATGGAGAGTGTAATGCTTGATCTCAATGTACGTCGGTATTTATGGAACACTGTTATTTTCTTGAAGGCTTCATATAGATCTGATCAGTATAGTATATCATTATTGTATTTTGCTTCCTGCTAGCTCATAACATTGTGGCAAGGGTCAAACTGGAACATATCCAAGTGGTACTTCTTCTGCCATCATGAGAGTTTGTCATGGATTAGCAATCCATCATCCTGAGCTTCTGAGTAACCATTCTGATACAATATCTCTATTATAGAAAGTTTTTCACCATGCTTCTGCTGTGCATGAGAGGATTTTCACCGAGTTGTTTGAATCCATAAAAAATTTTCTTCCATCTGCATCCAAGGGTCTCTTTATGGTATACCTCAAAGCCTTGAGGTTTCTCTACATACACTCTTTGTTCATTTATTTTGGAGAACAATCTTTTATCTTTCCTCGGACCAGATCATCATTGAGCATAGTGTCCAATTCGAGGAAAGTGTCTTGCATGTACCTCAACAGCCACATGCAGACACCTTCACTCTTCCACCTGTTCGAGATGATGAGCATGCACATGTCGATTCTTCTTCAGATGAGAGTTCTGAGTCATAGGACTCAGATGATTCAGATTCAGAGTCAGTACAGTCAGATGCAAAGTCAGAGCATCCAGATGCAGTTGCAGAGCTAGAGCAGAGACCCAAGTGGGCACAAACTACTCTTCAGGATGCAGGGGATCTCGTTGGTGATCCAGTCAATACTAGGAGGACTCAATACGATTTCGAGGATCTTCCTATTGCACTCACTTCCACTAAACCATTTCCCTCCAGGGATCTTTTCTTGGTTCAGTCTTTCGATCCACAGTCTTATGGCGAGGATGTTGGAAATCCCTTTTGGGAATCCGCCATGCAGGAGGAGTACAACTCCCTCCTTGAGAACCAGACTTGGGATCTGGTTCCCCTTCCTTCTGGGAGGAAACTTGTCAAATGTAGATGGGTCTACAGGACCAAGAGTGCAGCAGATGGACAGATCAACAAATACAAAGCCAGGCTTATTGCCAAAGGATTTTAGCAGGTTCATGGTATTGACTATGATGAGACCTTCACGCCAGTAGCAAAGATGGATTCTATTCGATTGGCCCTTGCCATTGTGGAAGCCAAGGTATGGGAAGTCCATCAGATGGACGTGAAGAATGCATTTCTTCATGGTGATCTCTCTCAGGAGATCTACATGGAGCAACCCCAGGGATTTATGTAGGACTCATCTTTGGTTTGTCGACTGAAGAAGTCACTTTATGGCCTCAAGAAGGCTCTAAGGGCATGGTATGCCAAGATGGACTCATACTTGTTGTCAAAGAACTTTGTACGTTTTAAATCAGACCTAAATGTATACATGCTCAGGATGACTGATTCACTTCTACTTTTAGTTTTGTATGTCGATGATTTGCTGAACACCGGTTTCTCGACTTTAGTGATTGCTGCAGTCAAGAGGATTCTTCATGATAGGTTTTTGATGAAGAACATGGGTCCACTACACTTTTTTCTTGGACTTGAGATCAGTCAGGATGTATCAGGCATCAAACTGTCTCAAGCCAAGTATGCACGAGATCTACTTGAAATATTTCACATGACAGAATGTAAGTCTTCTCTGACTCCTTTCCTATTAGGAGTCAAACTTGAGGATGGCGGGGAGACTCCACTGGTTGACAACACATTGTATAGACATCTAGTGGGGAGCTTATTGTATCTCACACACTCTAGACCAAACCTCTCATATGCAGTTGGCGCAGTTTCTAGGTTCATGCAGGAGCCGCATGAGCTACATTGGAAAGCTGCAAAGCATATCCTTCGATACGTACAGGGCACCATCACCTTTGGGATTCATTATGCATCAGAATCTACATTATATCTCATTGGTTTTACTGGTTCTGACTGGGCTGGCGATAGCATTGATCGCAAGTCCACATCTGGTTACACACTGAGTCTTGGTTCTGGGCCTATCTATTGGTTGAGCAAGAAGCAAGTTTCCATTGATCTATATTCAGTCGAGGCCGAGTACAGAGGGGTAATTATCATGACCATTCAGGCTATGTGGCTACAACATTTTCTCACTGAGTTGGGCATTCAGTTTCATCACTCAATCATCACTTGGTGTGACAACCAGAGCACTTTGAAGTTCTGCAGAGATCTAGTTCAGAGGCAGCGGACGAAGCACATTGATATCCACATGCACTACATCTAGGACTTAGTACACGAGGGGATCATCGACTTACAGTTATGTTCTTCAGCAGAACAGACGACAAACATTTTCACCATGAATACCTTCACTGAGCATAAATTCCATTCTCTGCGAGGTCATCTTGGAGTGAAGGACACAGTTGCCTAGAAACTATAGTTCTTCTTTTTTACATACATTGTACCTTGAGGGGGGGGTTTCCCATGAGGTTTTCCCTCCTTCCTCACTTTATTTTCAGTGTACCTTTTGTACTTGGGTACCTAACATGGCCTCGTTTCTAGGACCCAATCTTTATTTTCACCATAGTGAGGTTTAAGGGGGGTGTTGGAGTGTTGAAAAGTCAACAAGAAACATGTGTCTAATTTAGTTTTCCCTTAATTAAATTAGACAATAAATATTAATCTATTATCTCATTCATAACTGAGTGATTTGGAATTGTAACAGAATTGTAAGTGTAGTTAAGTGAGT
>ML785380.1:474572-495522 GCA_009831015.1 Picea engelmannii
TGGTTTAAATTGCTTCCGCAATAATAGTAGAAGCGATTCTGTATTTAACAAGTTGTGGTAATTGTTAGATCAGGAGAATCGCAGGAATACATTAATTTGTATCAAAATTTCTACAGGAGTTACTTCACACAAACCTAGAATTTATTATCCTAAGTTTTTTCCTTGTTTATTATTCATTATACAGTCTCCTATATTTTAGGGGAGAATATTCCACCTGGAGAATATTCTCTTTCAGTTGACACTTCAGTTTGACTAGTTGAGTTGAGTTTAGATGCTACATTGGTTTTGTCACCATGCAACATTGGGATCATCACCAACTAATGCGCACTTGCCTTGGGATCATCACCAAACTGGCACATTACCCTTGATTTCTTGAGTTAACTCCTCACTACTCTCTGTTCATTCAGTTAACTGAAGACTAGTTGACTAGTTAACTCAACTAGGTGGCAGTTCACTCTCGTAATTTCCTAAGAGGCTAGACTAGGTGGCAATTTACTCCCGTAACTGCTGGTGTGTGTCCAGATCACTCTATACCACCACTACGGCTCATTAGTTACTCATGTATCCTATATCTATTGTAAATTATTCACTCTTTGAGTGTGGAACAACGGTTAATGAGAATTCTTTCATTCTTTCTCTCCTTCTTCTTCTTTCTCCAATTCTCTCTGCAAATGTGTGTATTATTGTTTAGCTAGATCTATTATGTGCAGGTTCAACACATTTACAATAATTGATCATGAAATCTATGACTATCCTTCACTCTAGGACTTCAGAGATTTAGGGTTTTTCAACTCTTAGACAATTATGAATCAAACTTGCCGAATCACCAAATTATTATGGATCCAACGACTAGTATTCTCCCACCGATCTATAGTGTAGATTATGTCTGTGATTTTGGGCTTCGTGGCCCACTTAATACAAGCAACTATAATCCACCAAAGTGACGAATTTTGAAGGTCTTAGGGTTTAACGAGTGTGCATCTCCTATATGATCTAATGGTTAAGGGATTTCGACTTCGCCATATTAGATCTCATCCACTCAAACCTAAAACAAGGAAATTATCCTCTTGGAGACTTACCCTCACTTTCCCTCATGGAGATTTGTCACCAAGATGATTCTTTTCTCTGGCACACACGGTGTGTTCCCTCCTGAGATGTAAACTTTAAGAGGTCTCTTACTCACTTAATGTGATTAATCTATGTAGTTTCACTATCTCTCGTGAGCTTTTTATTTCAAAAGGTCCTTTTGTGCACCTCTTGATTTGGCACTGGGCAAACCTTGTTTTGTGATTCTCAGAAGAGAAATTTGTATCCGAAAACAAAATTGAATTCTCATTTCTAGAAACTGACATTACACAGACACAAATTTTACTTATCACAATATCTTTGATTTAGAAAGTACACATAAAGTTTACAGTCTCCTATCGGTGGTTGAGAGTTTCTCTTTTAAATTTTTAGATATATCTATTATGCTAACTCATAATGTTTGATTACTTGATTTGTCCATTGGAAGGCTGTCCAGTTTTAATTAATGACTGATGCTTGTATTTCCTTGGGAAAAGAGAGACATATGTTAAATGGTGAATTGTGATTAATTGATGAAATTCATAAGGATATGGCATATTATCTAGATCATGGTTAGTTATGGTTTTTATAACATTTAAGGGAAGGAAAACTTGACTAATAATTGGGATTTTAATGATTTAAATTGAGTTATGATTTGGTACTTTACTGATATTGATCCTGAGTCTAGATTCGAGTTTGGATAAGGGAATTAGATACTTCCTTGTTCCTCAGAATAGTCTCCAGTATTGATACCTTAAGTGGTCAAAATAAATCAGATGAATCATGTACTTGAGCATTGATTATGTGTCTTGGAGGTCCTAACCTTGCAGATAGATTGGATGGGTAGATATTTTTTATTGCCTTGTATGATGATTTTTCTATTAGAAGCAATGATTCTGTGTGATGAACCTAGTTGTGGTTGATCTTGAATAATCATGATGTTGTACTCTTGTTGTATGTGATGTTATATGATATGGAAGATCCTTAATACATTGAAGTTGTATCTAAATCTAGTTATGCAATGATATGAATGGAATAGAATGTGTATTTCCGAAGTATGTTAATATCATGTTTCACTTGTTCAAATGATGTTTTATTAATGTTTCAAAAACAAAATATCTCATATTGTTTCTCAATTACTTTAAGACACAATAGAGGGGATTTTACATTTCTCCAGGTTTTAATATTCTCTTGTTGGTTGTATACCCTTTCCTTTATAGCATATCCTACCAAAGTGAAACATGTCCCTTTATATTTGTCATGGAAAATCGAAGCTGATTCGGGTCCTGAAAATTCTCCTACTCAAAGTACCTTTCGAGCTCCTCTATCTAGTCTATGAGAGTCTTAACTTTAAAACTACCATCGTAGCATGAAAACTCCTCCCTTTCATTGCAATTTTCCTTTATAAATGATATCAAACGTACTCCCATGTCTCCTTCCTCAGGACTTCACTCTTCTTTAATATCGTCTTCCAACTTCGAGTCTACTTCAACATCCCCAAGTCTTATATTCTCTAGTTCTTCTATCCTCCTTCTCAATTCCTCCAATTCTTGGTTCCTCGTACCTCCTTGTGTTGTTCCTCCTCTTTGTGGAAACATTCTTACAATTTTTCTCATAGCCCATAGTCTGACTAACATTCATAGGCCTTACATCTGGCTTGGTTTCCCACAACATTCCTTCCATCAATCGTGTTGAACAACCTTTCTTAGGTCCTTCCACAAAAATTCTCTATAGTAATACTAACATGAGAGCAATATCAAGAGCTTAACCTACTTTGATACCACTTGATGCAGTGAAACAATCAAAATCATGTAACTAAACTTAGCTACAAAATTGTGCTCTCTGCCTAGAGAGTACACAGATACCTCTGGGAAATTGTTTATAGAATTGAAACTAGATTGATAGCGATGAGGAATGGACAGTAAAAGAAATTAGATAAGAGACAACAACAATTTTAAACTGGAACTGCATATTTGTATTAAAACATATATTATCTCTTATAATCTAAGGATCATATCCTTAGTTCTTTACAATATATGTGAAATGCTAGGAATGTTTAGTGCATTTTATTCCACTCTAGGTTTCTTGGAGGATTCCCCTATTATAGCACCATGAAAACATCATGTAGTATTCACTTCCTCATGCTCTTCATGTTGAAGTCATTCACTACGATTCTACTATCCATAGATTTGATCAAACCTTGATTCCTCAATATGGGAATCGCCCTATGAGAATCAACTTTCCCAATCCATTGATATAGAAACCACCTTTTATTCTTACGACGCCCCTTTAAACCTCTATCCAACATTTGATTTTTGTTGGAAGAAGAAACGATTGGTCTCCCCATTTCTCGCATGTCTTCTCCTCTTGACGGTTCAACTCCTTATGCGCTGGTCAATAACTATTCTACCTTACTTGTATTGATTCATGATGAATGGACCATGTAGTGAATTCCCTTGGTAGAAAACGTCCCATAGTATGTACTCTATAGAAAGTTCCCACATCTCTTCTTCAACAAACTATTTGTAGTTATTTTGCATCAATCTTCTCGCAACTCTTATGTTATCTACCAAACAAAAATATGATTTATCATATGACACTAATTGTCCAATACCAAGAATGTTCGTGCATCACATATCTAGGATGAAAAATGTAACATCTAGTTCCACTAATCACATTTCCATAACACTGTTTATTCTTTGAGGACACTTGCATGCAAGTGATCTGGTTAAACATGGTACAATATGATTATATGTTTTGATTTATGAGGTTATGCTATGATTGAGTATTAGAACTTGATATGTTATTTATATTGATGTATATCATTGACATGTATTATGATGAAGTTTTCTGAGTGTGCAGGAAGCATGACATGATGAGGATGATGATGGAATCGACATACTTCCTTGGACTCTAGATTGAGTGAGGGAGTGGATTATTTACTTTGATTATGAGTACTTTTTTACTTTACGCACGTGTTATGATGATTTATTTATGGATTTCATGTATATGAATTATTAATATTATCTTTGTTAGTATATGCAGGCATGGTGACGCTTGCTAATCCAAATCACATATGGAGTAAAGGGGTCATACACAGATCTCAGATAGATTGGGGAGAGTTGTGGCAATGTCCCTGTCACAACCTACTAGCATTTCCGTCGTTACCTGAACTGAAGGTTAATGACTACTTTTTTCCAAAAGGTTCATAATTCTGTGAGGGAATACTGAGACAGTCACTCACGAGGATTTCTGAGGGGCACACAATAATGTGGATTCCTTATTCCTCAGTAATCCCTTTGTCTCACACAAGGTCGACAAGTGGAGTATTGACTCCAAGTGTCAAACAACTTCCAAACTAAATCAATGACGAGTGACACCCTTGGAGCACGAATGTGTATCTTGAAGGGCACATCACATAAATAAATTAATGAGTTAATAAAAATATACAAGACCTTAGAGAGTAAAACAATTAACTAGAACTGATAGAAAAGAGAATTTGAAATTATATAAGTTTATATTAATCTAGAAATAAAACATAATAAAAACATAGGTCGAAATGTTTATGCCTAAACAAATTATAAAATTGGGTAAGGGGAATCTTAGACTGAACAAAATTATTAGAAAGGAGAATAAAATATTATGACATGTGCACAATGTGTGCATGAAACTAATAAAAATAATTTTTAATTTAAAAGAAATCATTTCATGAGAGAATGTGTTGTCAACATGGAGTTAAAATCCTAATTCAATCTAGAATCTAAATCCTAACTAGAAGAAGTGTCATAATCAAACTCCAATTGTAAATCACTTAGGAGACACAATAAAAGAGAAATTGGGGAACTAAGGGACAACTAGGAGAAAATCTAGGAACTAATTGAGGAGTGTGAGGGAAAATGCTTAATTATTTAAATTAAAAATGATTAAACATGTGCAACTTGGGGAAAGTATGACATGTGCTGGGGTTGAATAATCTTCAATTTAATTATTAAAAATTAGCTAATATTGCATGAGAAAACAAGTGTCAAACCCAAAAAAATTATAAAAGAAAGGAAAGGAAGAAGGAAAGGTGCCTATTGTTGGATGATTGAAATGTTGTCAAATTGTTTTGAGACTAAGTTTACTTGTGTAAGTTGGGATTTAAGATTTTGCATGAGGTGGAAGACTCTCCTTGTAAGGGAAATCTTGAGCTAGTTTTGGTTCTGAATTTGTGTGTGGCCCTTTTATAGCTCGGGGGGATAAGGGGGAAGAAACCCCTAATGTTGGCTAGGAGGTACCGGTGAAGTCTTGGATTGCAAGTGAGAACGCGCAAATCTCTGGACCGAAGATCAACATCAATCATGAGTCCTCTTCCGGTTACGGTATTTGGTTATTTTTTTACAAAATTATATACAAGTCTTCAAAAGAAAAATGCCCAGAACCATTGGTCGAATCGATAAAAATTCTTCCTGTGATTTTATATATATATATATATATATATATATATATATATATGAACTCAAGAATTTAATGATTAAATTCGGTTACAAAATTTCTTTGTTCTCATCATTATTATGTAATGAGATGATAATTCTATTCAAAGCCTGTATGAAATAATTGAAAATGTTGCAGTTACTTGGTGTATTTGCATCTTTACATTTTGTATCAAATTTTGTAACCATTTTGTTCTATTCAATTTCTCTCTGCGAACCGGCTATCAATTTTTATGGAAGCACAGTTGCGAGGGTTCATTCCTTTTTGCACGCCTTACGTTATTTTAGGCCTCTCAATTTTTAAAAATAAAGTTTAAGGTTACATACGCAGAATGTGCAAATGTTTATGACTATTCACCTCTGTATGGATTGTATCCCTCTATATTACTGAGACTGACTAATCGTTTCCTTTTTCGCTGACTTCAATATGATTTTGCATACAAGGAACTTGTCGTTTCTTTTTATGCACATATTATATATAATTGATATTATAATATAAGTATAGCTACATTAATAATTAAAAGGCAATTCGAAGTTATAATTCATTTAGCATGTCATTTGATTGCTTGAGATTAAGGACCCAATCTCTTGAATTGATTTATAAATTTTAAATTAATGATATATTTATATATTAACATTGTCGATTTCTTCGATGTTAATGACCCAATCCAATGTTTCTATTCTACTAGTTATAAATTAGTGATATTATACATAGTGTGGTACTTCATGATTTTAGATATTGAAGACCCAATTTTAATCATTAATTTTATTAAATTAAATTAATGACTTTGAAATTAAAATGTTACAAATAAAAGTAGTGAAATTGATGAATTAGCTTAATTTTAATTTATGACTAGAAAACAAAGGAAGTGGGTTAATAATAAAAAATCATTTTCTTTTATTGAATGTAAGCATAAGAAGTGGTAAATGTTAGACTCATGACTCTTGGGTATTTAAGTATGACTTTGTAGTAATCTTAAAATTTAGTGTACAAGTTCCACAACCCTCAAATTACACTCTTTTATTCTTTTAGCATATAAAAATAGATCATTGAATTGGGATGCGTTGTTATAATTTACCCCTATGAGTAACCAGACAATTAATGAAAATCTTTATCGAACTTAATCTTGTTGGTAAGAATAAAAGGGTCGTTACATGATTAACTATTGTGCAAGGTACGCCACTTAGTGTAAGATAGATATTTAACTAAATGGTTACACTCTGCATCGTATATAGATCTCCTTGAATTGGTATTGAATTTCAAGAAGTTCTTAATATGTTAGAATTGTTGATGCAAGCATAGTATTACATAATTAATGATAAGGATTATTGATGTTAATTAGAGGAATGTTTATATACATTTATGTTTTGATTAACCATTGTTGAACATGTCTAGAATTTCTGTGACACTTAGTTAGGGATTTTAAAGAAATGCATTGAGTAAAGTGTTTTAAGAAGGTAATTTTTTTTACTAATTGATTTCATATTGATGTTTACTTTATATTGTAATTGAAAATTTGGGATTAGTTAGTACTTGCTTACTTACTCATGATGTTTAAAAGGGGACATTACATATGGTATCAGAGTAGGGTTCTACTCTACGACATTGGACTCGTTCCGACTTCCAATGCTTCTGTTTTATGAAGGAATTATGGTAAGAGAACAGAGAATGAGTAGACGTAGGGGTGTGAGAGGAAGAAGTATACCTCTTCCAAGAACATCTACACCCAAGGGATCTGCTCCATAGGGAGAAGAGAAAACTATTGAGCAGGAATAAGTTGCAGTGGGTGATGTCATGGGAATGATGAGGTCTTTTCAGAGGATGTCTGAGGCCCTAATGAATCGCCTTGATCTTGATGAGGCAAGGGAGTCGATACCTAATGAGGGTTCGCAATGCCCTCCTATAGTGAGTTGTAGTGTTCATAGAGAACTCCAGAAGGTAAAATTTATTGAGTTTTTGGATTCCATGGATGTTTTAGCCATCAAATCTTGGTTGGCAAATATGACAATGTTCTTTTCATTGCACGATTATACCTCCAACATGAAGGTTTGCATGGTGGTATTCCAATTGAAAGGGAGTGTGCTTCTCTGGTGGAAGACACTCTTGCCACAATTGAATATGGTCGTAGAAGATGTGTCTTGGGAATTGTTTGAGGAATGATTCCATGAGAAGTACTTTTCTAAGGAGTTCATTGAGCGCCAACTTAAAGAATTCAATGCTTTACGACAAGGAATCCGTACATTGCATGAGTATGAGGCTAGGTTTATGGATTTTCTCATATATGCTCTGAATTTTAACACTAAAAAATTAAAGGTTAATAAGTTTATGTTTGGTCTCAACTTCAACCTTTGTACTAAGGTGAGGATCCTGATGCCTCAGACTTTGCATGATGTAGTACATAAATATTTTATTGCTGAAGAAGATTTGAATAGTGGGGGTCAGGGTAGGACTCCTTCCAGGAAGACAGGATATGAATCACATGGAGCACCGCAATAGTAAACACATGTTAGATGGACTTCTGGGCACTGGGATACACCCAGAGGACCAATATTTTCTACACCACGTAGACTAAATACCAGTCACAAGACTTCGTATAGAGAACCACCATAGTAGTAGTTGTGTCATCCTCAACAACAACACCAATCTAGATCTATTCCACAAAACATATCGAGGCCTAAGAATCCTAGACCAACAAATTATTCCTTTGAAACTAGGAGCACCGAACCTAAGAACAGATGTTGGACTTGTGGAGAGCCACACTATCAGAGATATTTTCCTATTGAGAAGGAAAGAAATATCAGATCAGCTGGACATACGATAGTGGGAGATTCGGGCAAAGCCCATAGGATTCATGCAACGATGAATAACTATCAGGCCAAGCATCAGTCTACAATGCTCAAGACTTCATGTATGATATCAGATCAATAATTTAGTGTTTTGATAGATCCAGGAGCTACTGAGAGTTTTATATATAGTGTCGTTATTAAAATAATTAAGGTGAAGGCAATCAAACAAGAAGATTTTAGATATGTGGAAATGCCATCTGGAGCCAAGAAAAAGGTTGGAGGAAAGGTTAAGGATTGTAACATTAACTTGGGTGATTTCATCACAAATGTAAACCTTTATGTCACCATCTTGGGATCCTACGAAATTGTGATTGGAATGGATTGGTTAGAATCGCACGACGCGATACTTAACTGCAAGACGAAGAGATTAAGCTTAATTCACGATTTGAGACAGAGAAGCGTAATTGTAGGAAGAAACTGAGTATCACTAAGATTTATTTCTTCCCTACAATTATAGAAAATCATGCACAAGGGATTTAAGTTGTACACCATGTTATCTCTTAATGAAAAAGGTGACATGGAAATATTGGAAGACTTTCTAGTAGTATTGAAGTTTGCTGATGTTTTTCCTGAAGAACTACCTGGTTTACCGCCAAATAGAGAAATGAAATTTACAATAGATTTAAAACATGGGACATAATCAATTGCAAGAACACCATATCGGATGTCAACACCTGAATTACAAGAGTTAAAAATGAAATTGAAGGAGTTATTAGATTTGGGACTTATACGTCCAAGCGTATCACCGTGGGGTGCACTTGTAATTTTTGTAAGAAAGAAGGATGGATCATGGAGGCTTTGCATTGACTATCGCCAATTAAATAAACCCATGATCAAGAATATCCATTACCTATAATTGATGACTTATTTGATCAAATTAAGGGAGAAAAAATGTTTTTAAAGATTGATTTGAGGTCGGGATACCACCAGTTGTGAATCAAAGAGGAAGACATTCCTAAAACAATGTTTAAGACAATATTTGGGCATTACAAATTTACTATTTTACCATTTGGATTGACAAATGATTCTGGTGTATTCATGAGTTTAATGAATGGGGTGTTCCATGAATACTTGGACAAGTTCATACAAGTATTTATTGACGATATATTGATTTAATCTTGGACGAAAGAAGAGTAGGACAAACATTTGATATTAGTTCTATAGTGCTTAAGGGAAAACAAGTTGTACGAAGAGTTTTCTAAATGTTCTTTTTATTAGACAAAGATTCACTATTTGGGACACATTATTTCTAGAGAAGGTATCGTTGTGGATCCAACGAAGGTATCGACTATTATGGAATGGAAAGCACCCGTGAAAGAAGTATGTATTTTTATGGTATTAGAAGGTTACTATAGATGTTTCATCGAAGGTTTTTGAAAAATAGAAAATCCAATTATGGAATTGTAGAAGAAGAATAAGAAATTTGTATGGTCTAAGAAATGCGCAAAAGCATTTCAGAAGGTTAAATAATTATTAACAACAACACCGGTACTCAAGGTTTCAGATATGGACAAGGAATACTCGGTATGCATGAATGCATCCAAGGAAGGATTAGGTGGATTATTAATGCAATATGGTCAAGTGATCGCATACATTTCAAGGAAACTGAGAAGGCATGAAGAGAATTACTTAACCCATGATTTGGAATTTTTAGTGATTGTTTATGCCTTACGAGTTTGGAGACACTACCTTATCGGACAAAAATTCAAACTGAAAACTGATCCCACTGGATTACAACACATTTTTACTCTGAGTGACTTGAACGTGCGAAAAAGTCGTTCATCAAAACTTTTAAGTGAATACGATTTTGAGATCACGTATATTAATGGAACAATTAATAGAGTAACAGATGTGTTGAGTTAATACCTCACATTTTCTTAGTAATACCACTAAAGATGAATCTTCAAGAAAATATTTTAGTGTTACAGATTGATGATGATTGGTACAAGTAAAATACAATATAGGACAAGATACCATGATGATACCTAGATATGGGGGATATTCTTTGGATAGTGACAGACTACTAAGATACAATGGCATAATTTATGTACCACGAAATGATGAATTGAGAAATTTAATTTTGAACAAGGCTCATTGAGCGGCGTATATGGCTCATCCTGGAGTCACAAAGATGAAGGGATATATTAAACCACTATTCTTATAGAAGAGAATGGAAATATATATATAGTTAACTATGTGGCATGATGTCTAGAATGTCAGCAAGTGAAGGATGAACATAGACGTCAAGCGATATTGTTACAACCACATGCAATTCCTGAATTGAAATGGGAAATCATATCAATGGATTTTATTGTTGGATTTCCATTGATGGCAAGGAGACATGATTTTATTTTTGTAGTTGTTGACACTTTGAAGAAGAGTGTGCATTTTATCCCAGTTTGTACAACATATCAAGCACCTAACATAGCTAGAATTTTTGTTAACGAAATTGTAATATTGCATGGTGTACCAAGGAAGATAATATCTTATAGAGGATCGATATTTACTAGATGTTTTTGGACTAGTTTCCAAGAGGATCTGGAAACACAATTAAATTTTAGCACAACATATCATCACAAAACAGATGGACAAACTGGAAGAATGATTCAATTTCTAGAGGATATGCTTCCAATATATGTGATGGATTAAAAAAATTATGGAAAGAATTTTTACCATTGGTAGAATTTATGTACAACAACAATTATGAGAGTACGATAAGGATGGAACCTTTCAAGTTTCTATATGGACGACTGTGTAGGACACCTTTGATTTGGGATCGACTAGAGGATAGAGTCCCAATGGGACCACAAGTGATTAAGGAAATGGAATATCAAATGCAATCCATAAGGAAAAGGATTAAAGAAGCACAAGAGCAACACAAGAGTTATGCATATGCGCATCATATATACCACAGTTATGTGGTTTGATGATAAAGTGTTTTTGCGGGTGAAGTCGCATAAGAGTTCGATTAAGTTTTGAAAGAGCATTAAAATCTCTCCAAGGTTTGTAGGACCTTTTGAAGTTGTAGAAAATAAAGGACCCATGGCTTATCTACTAGCCTTACCTAATTCTTTGAGGTGTATGCACGATGTGTTTCATGTTTCAATTTTACATCATTATATTTCATATATGTCACATGTTATTGACTTGAGTTCATTGCAGGTATCAGATGAGGGTGCTCTCATAGCAGAGCCAATCCACATTCTTTACCATCACACATGAAAACTACGACATCAAATAGTCAATCAGGTTAAGGTCCAGTGGGATAGTTATAGTCCACACTCTTCTACTTGGGAGGACGCATATGAGATGCATCGACAATTTCCTTATTTATTTTGATAGTTGATATATAGATTAGAGCAGCTATATTTATTGTTTTATTGTTAGATTGTATAAAATTAGGGATGAAGTTTAAAACAAGAGGATGTGTATGTAACATCCAGTTCCACTCATCACATTTCCATAACATTGTTTATTCTTTGAGTAAACTTGCATGCAAGTGATCTGGTTAAACATGGTACATTATGATTATCTATTTTGATTTATGAAGTTATGTTATCATTGAGTATTGGGACTTGATATGTAATTATACTAGTGTATAGTATTTACATGTATTATGATGAGGTTTATTGAGTGTGCAAGAAGCATGACATGATGAGGATGATGATGGCATCGAAAAACTTCCTTGGAATCTGGATTGAGTCAAGGAGTGGATTATTTACTATGATTATGAGAACTTGTTTTATTTACGCATGTGTTATGATGATAATTCAGTTATGGATTTCATGTATATTGATTATTAATATTATATTTGTCATTGGATGAAGACATGGTGACGCTTGCTAATCTGACTCACATATGGAGTAATGTTGGATTACTGAGAGGGGGGGTGAATCGGTAATAGAGTAATTTAATCATTTTTAACCATATAATCCAAGGGTTATATCAATGTAGCATTATCATCCAATAACTTCAGAGTAAATAAGAAATGAACAAATGAACAATCACACACATACATAGTACACCAATGTTTTACGTGGAAACCCAAAGAGGGAGAAAACCATGGAATGTTTTTTCTTATATGTCTTGAAGAATTACATTCATTGAAAGCACCAACTTCCTTTGTTTTCCAGCTGCAACTGGAAGGAGGCTCCAACCCCCTTGTTTCATAGGCTACAACCTAAGGGAAGCTCCAACTCCCCTATTCTATGGATACAACCAAAAGGAGGCTACAACCCCCTATGTTCTCCGGCTACAACCGGAAGGTGGATAAAACCACCTGTCCTTGCCCCGTCCAACCACCCTCAAGTAGAAGTAGAGTGATGGAACCACTGTCACACTATCAGTGTGAGATATACTGGTGTAAACCTGTACCAATAAACCTGAACCATGCATCAACCATGCATCAACCTGTACATCAATCTGTAATCAACCTATACCATAAACAAGTGCATACAAACATGTAGCAATTATGTGCCAATCATGTGTCAACTACTCATCAACTATGACTCATCAAAATGTACCAACATCATTAACTATACACCTCATGTATATGCTAACTCATCAACTACTTGTCTCAACCATGTACCCAACATGTACCTTAACCAAACACCCTCATCAATTTCATCATCAAAATATGATATGTAACTCTGTAATAGACCTAGTGTATATGATCACATACTTGCAAACATTCCTTAACTTTCACAACAAGAGACTAGCATTTTCATCAAACTTTTCTTTAGTCTCACATGACTAGTTTGGGATTAGTCAACAACCCTAACTTGAAATAATCATAACTATGTACCTGTAATGAATAGAGATCTGAAAATAGTACACAATGTTCTTCAGTTTGGTTTATGCAATTCCTCCAAGTTTCACTACTTGGAACCTCTCAGAAAAGGAGTTATAGAAAAAATGGCATACCTTGCTGAATTCTGGCTTATTCTAGAGAGCGCCCTTGTAGAGCGTGCCCCACATAGAATATTTGTTGAATAAATATGAAAATGTTACAAAGAATACTACAGACTGTAATATAACCAACACATTTGGTCTTACTGAATTTGGATCTGTTATGAATAAGTTATGATGTTTTTACCCAAAAAACTTGTTTTAGACTAGTTTCAGGACTAGCCACAAACCCTATTTTCCACGGAGTGTAACTAAAAAAATACAATGACCCACAAATTGAAATTTTTACCACATATACTTGGATATGTTTCCTCAATGGCCTATCAATATCATGGTCTGAGTCATTCTAGAAAAAAAATTATTGCGAAAATGGTGAGATGACTTGTAAATAACATACCTTAGAAAGCATCATCAAAAGAATTTATCCTCCCTTGAATTCCATCCTTGTTTTCTTTAGATTCCCTATGAAATTTGGCTTAGATATCCTTTAGTTACCTCAGTAACCTATATATATTCAATATTCTCAAGTGTGATATAAAATGAGAGAGCCTTGCCTCTTATTTATACTCTCCAAGTAGCTTCCTTAGAAGCATATTCTAGGTCACTTTGCCCACTTTCCTTATTTTTGGGTTAACCCACTTCTAATTTCTCCATTAAATTTATTATTTAAATAATTTAATTTTTTTTCACTTTGAATTATAGTACACTCATCATTTCACTTTATTATTTACCTTCTAAAATCTCTTAAACCACTTTGACTACTTTGACCTTTTGGGGCTTCTAGATGACATATGAGGGCCCTCCAACTTCGTAAGGCCATAACTCTCAAACCGTGAGGAGTTATGTGACGTTCCACATACCACTAGAAATTGCATGAAATGTACTATCCATATATAATAGTCTTACCTAAAAATATATCAAAACTCATACCCCTGGCCCAACGAAGGAATAAAGGTTGGTTACTTTTGCTTTATCACTATGAAAAAGTAAGTAGATTGGGGTAAAGTTAAGGGTGGTCCAGCTCTGTTCTATTAAAGCAATAAGGGTTGGGTTGGAGGAATCAATTTAACCAATATTGAAAACCGAAAAAATTGCCATTTTAGTGTGCGTTTATCGCTACCTACCACATTTCTTCGGGAAACTTGAGTCCATTACCCAAACCTGGGTTCTCCAACTTCTCATGGCCATAACTCTCTAACCGTGAGGAGTTATGTGACGTTACACCTACCACCAGAAATGGAATGAGATGTAATAACCATATATAATAGTATTACCTTGAAATATATTAAAACTCATACCATTATACATGAAAAAACCTTGGGTCCAATACCCAAACCTTTGTGCTATTGGAATTCGCTACCAGACTTTCTTGAAGGGTTGACATCAATGAAAACCAACCTTAATCAACAACCTCCCCCTTTGGAATTGATGGAAACACTCTGACGCAATACTTAAATCATGTCATGCAATACTGAAGTCATATCACTCATGCTCCCCTTGGAACCATGCCTCTGTCCTCTGCATCTCTGTGACCATTTCTTCCCCTGGAGTCATGCCTATGTCCTCTGCATCTGATAAATATCTCCCCCTTTGTCATCAATGGAAAATGTATCTTTACATCCAGGGCTTCTTGTTAGACAACTGAGAGGGGGGGGTGAATTAGTTGTCTCCGTGCTTAAACAATTATGGTTCTTTTAAACTCTTTGTAGAGACACTCAATGATGATCACAATAATGCAGGGAAATAAACAATGGCACTTTCAACATCATTCACATATATGAGAAACACAGAGACAGATATTTCCCGAGGAAACCCATGCAGGGTAAAAACCTCTTTTTCTTTATATGATAAGTAATGGTTACATTCTTTACAGTATCATACATATGAGCACTGACTCATAATGAGGCTACAACCTCAGTTTTGCAAGTTGCAACTTGCTGAGAGAAGCAACTCTCTGTTTTCTCTAGCACCAACTAGAAGGAAGCACCAACTCCCTGGTTTCTCTAGCACCAACTAGAAGGAAGCACCAACTCCCTGTGTTCAAGCACCCACTTGAACCTTTGAGGACACAAGTCCTCCATAGCTCCTCCCAACCACCCTGAAATATGAATATTTGCTACAAAAAATTATTATAGTGATATGATGTTCAACAATGTCTTACCAGACTCATCATTGTTCTGCTGCATTTCGTTGCTCTGTCTACCTCATTGCCTTTCTGCACACATCACTTGTGCTATCTGTTCTTCCACTTTTTATGCTCTGTGCGCCATGTCCATTCACTGTACAGTTCCTCTTCTATACTCTTCAGCTGCTACACTCTCCTCCTTCTTCACACATGAATCACCTTCATCAACAACAATCACAGCAACCTCCAACAGCTACCGCAACTACATCTCTTCTCTGTACCATGTATTTATAGCTTCTGTGCACCTTGTGCATGCAATGTTCGCAATGCCTCTGCATTCTGACTCTGTGCCGATATCCTCCACCTCTCGAGTGCTCTGCCAGATCATCATGGTAACTCTTCAGCTTCTCTGGCGGTTTTCCCACGCGTTCAACATCACTGTATGCTGTACTGAGATTTCTCAGCCTCTCTGGCAGTTTGAGACTCTTCGTCTTCTCTGGCGATCACACAAAGGTCTCTTTGAATTCTCTAGCAGACGTCATCAATGGTTTCTGGCAGTTTCACTGCATTGTACATCAATAGCCCTCCGATCTCCTTCAGGTTTATCTGCGTCGTTGGATGAACTTTATTAATCTTTCCTTTAAATCGGGTATCAACATTTCGGCATTCCTATGACCAAGTGTCTTGACACTTCAAGTCGCGATCTTCGAAACCCTGAAATGGAGCTTATCTAGACTGACTCCTTCCCTTCTCGTGACCAAGGGCTGTGACCACAACTTATGCATAAGACACTTTCGCGATCTTGCATCTCGTTGTTCCTTAGGTGGAGGTTCTCGTCACTCCAAGTTGTGATAGGCGAAACTCCGAGATGGAGTTGGATCAACGGTCCAGAATCTTGGTGTATTGACGGTCCAAATCTCTTCGTGAATTCGCATCTCGCAGTTCCTGTGATGAAGGGTCTCATCACTCCAAGTTGAGATAGCCGAGACTCCGAGATAGAGTCGTATCAATGGTCAAGATAAAACCTTGATCTGACGGCTAAGATCAAACCCCGTTCCTTTGACTTTCTAGTCAGCGACATGACAATCATTCGCCACGTGTCCTATGGACCCAATGGTTCAGATCTTGTCGTGATTTCGACACTTCACAGGCCTTCTTCATGCTTGATCAACGGCTACGATTGAATCATGATTTCGCAATTTCATCATTCTTGATGTATTGGGTTCTTAGCTTCTCCAACACGCGATCCTCGAAACTCCAACATGGTGTAAATCTGCTGACGTCACATGTGGATTGACACATGTTGAATACTGCTATGTGTCACTCTGATTCATGACTTACATGTGCCTGAAGTGTTGATTCAGCTTGACACTTGTCATTGCCTAGTTGTGCCATGTGTTCTTAAGTTTGCTGACGTGTTTGCTGATGTAAGTCAGGTCGACGGTCTAGATCACATCTTGATCTGACAGTTCAGATTCAGTCGGGATTTCACACATCGCGATTTCGGGGTTCCTGATGTCAATAATCTTTGACATGTCCAACTCTTGATCCCCGAAACTCTGATAAGAAATGGGATCAACGGTCCATATTTGTGCTCGATCCAATGATCGAGATTATATCGAGGTATCGCATATCGTGATTTCGCGAGTCCTATGGTTATTATTCTTTGACCTCTTCAACTTGCGATCCTCGAAACCCCAACAGGGAGTCGGATCAATGGTCCACATAACCCCTTGAGATAGATGGTCCTCCTGCTTTCGGGATTTTGTGAGCCCCTTTTCTCCTTGTACTTTAAACACCATGCAGGTTTTCCCCAATCTAACGGTGGTCGGATCCTGTGCTCAAATATAACACCTGAGATCTATCCTCCTCTTCAGGCGCGCTCTTCCTGTCTTTATTCAGATCTGATGACCCTCATGCTGTCAGGAATTTTGGATGGGATCCAACGATCAGCGATGCTTCTCCTCCAAGCTTACACATCCTTCTTACTTGGAAGAATTTCGACTCTGCGCTAATTCCTCCTAAGCCTACGTTGTTCCTGTTTGTCTATCGATGCACACTCTGATCCTACCATCTTCACTGTTGTACTTACCATCAATGACAAGAATATGCTACCTGTTAAGCATTTGCCAACAATCTCCCCCTTTGGCATTGATGGAAACTAAGGCACCCGAAGTCTTTTCTCCCCCTTTGACATCAATGTCAAAGAAGAGACATGCTCCCCCTGAGCTATTGCAAGATTTTTAGGAGGCATTAAACATTCAAACAATGCAAAACTCCCCCTAACAAGATGGACTTTTTAGGTGTGAAACGAAATGACACCCAGCTTCTGTCTGAGATATTCAAACGGTGTATTGGCTAGGGGTTTAGTAAAGATGTCTGCAATTTGTTCTGTAGTGGGAATGTAATGGACCTGAACAATCTAATTGGTGACCCGCTCTCTCAGAAAATGATATTTTATGGGAATATGTTTTGTCTTGGAGTGGAGAACAGGATTTTTAGACACACTGATGGCACATGTGTTATCACAATGAATTGGGATCAGTGCTGTATATTTTACCTCTAAGTCTGCAAGTGTTTGAATCATCCATAATACATGTGTGCAACAGGTAGCAGCAGCAATGTACTCTGCTTCTGTGGTTGATAAAGAAATGGAACCTTGCTTTTTACTGAGTCGGTCTACTAAGGAGTTACCCAAGAAGAATGCTCCTCCACTGGTGCTTTTTCTCTCATCAACACAATTTTCCCAATCTGCATCTGAATAAGCAGTCAACTGAAGACTTTGATTTCTGGGATACCACAGACCATAAGTCATTGTTTCTTTTAAGTACCTGAATATCCTTTTGACATCTTGCACATGACTCTGTTTAGGTGCAGCCTGATATCTTCCTACCATTCCTACAACATGCAATATGTATGGGCGAGATGCTGTGATGTACAGCAGGCTTCCTATCATTGATCGATATGAGCTTTGATCAACATCAGGTGAATCATCATCCTTCCTTAATTTACATCTTGTTACCATAGGTGTACCCACAGGTTTAGAATCTTCCATTTGAAACCTTTTCATCATTTCTCTTAAATATTTTCCTTGAGAAATGAATATCCCATCGAGCCTTTGAGTAATTTGCAGACCAAGGAAAAATGACAGTTCTCCTATCATAGACATTTCAAATTCACACTCCATGGCAGAAGCAAACCATTGTACCAATGAATCCTTATTACATCCAGAGATGATGTCATCTACATAAACTAGTACGATGAGCAAATCATTATCCTCTGTCTTACTATACAGATTGTTGTCAGTTGTTCCTCTCTTGAACCCTTTGTCTTTGAGATACGTATCCATTCTGTGATACCAGGCTCGAGGGGCTTGTGTTAAACCATATAAAGCTTTCTTCAACTTGCATACTAAGTCAAGGTTATCAGACAAGTTGAAACCCTCTGGTTGTTCCATATAGACTTCTTCACTTAAATATCCATTGAGAAAGGCTGACTTGACATCCATTTGGTAGACTTTAAACCTTTTATCACAATCATAGGCAAGAAACATTCTGATAGCTTCTAATCTTGCTACGGGTGCAAATGTTTCATCAAAATCCAGTCCTTCTATCTGAACATAGCCTTTACAGACTAACCTCGCTTTGTTCCTGATAACTTGTCCTTGCTCATTCAACTTATTCTTAAAGATCCATTTGGAACCAATGACGTTTTTACCTTCGGGTCTTTGAACCATCTCCCATGTATTGTTTTTCTCAATCTGATCAAGTTCTTCATTCATTGCTTTAACCCAGTGATCATCTGTGCTGGCTTCACTAAAATTCTTGGGTTCCAACATGGATATGAGAGCTATATTATATTGTTCGGTGGTTTTGATTAGCTTTCTCCTGGTTTGTACCCCTTTGTCTTTTTCTCCAATTATCTGAATTGCAGGATGATTCTTTTGAATGATTCTGGAGGAGGAATTTGTGGTTGACTGCTGATTTGAGTCTGTCTGAGTGTCTGAGTCTTCATCTGATTCAAAGTCTTCATTTTCTGATTCTTGGACCTGTTCATCTTCAGCTTTAGTTGTGTCTTCTGTAGAAGTCTCATTACCGTACACCTCTCTTGCTGGGATTCCTTCATCAATTTTTACATCAATAAAGTCAACCATTTTATGCAGCCTCTTATTATAACATCTGTACCCTTTACTGTTTGTAGCATATCCTAAGAAAATACCTTCATCCACCCTGTCATCATATTTGCCGAGGTTTTCATCATTATTCTTTATGTAGCATTTTCTCCCAAAGACTCTGAAGTGTTTGATTGAGGCAGGTCTTCCAAACCATAATTCATAAGGTGTTTTTTCACTTTGTGGTATGAGGTGAGCTTTGTTAAGGACATGGACTACTGTGTGTATTTCTTCTACCCAGTAGGTTTAACCAATGTTCTTCTCATTCATCATTGACCTGGCCATTTCCTACACTGTTCTGTTTTGCCTCTCAGCTACTCCATTTTGTTCTGGAGTTTTGGGTATTGTGTATTCTCTCTTGATCCCATGCTCATCACAGAATTCTTTGAATTCTCTTGACATAAACTCTCCTCCCCGGTCTTATCTTACTGCCTTTAACCTCTTCCCTGTTTGGGTCTCAGTTAAAGCCTTAAATATCTTAAACTTCTCAAATGATTCAAATTTTTCTTTGAGAAAGGCTACCCAAGTAAGTATGGAGTAATCATCGATAATCAACACGAAGTAGTTTTCTTTCCCTGTGCCTTCTTGTCTTGATGGTCCACATAAATCCATATGAACTAGTTGGAGTGGTTTCTCTGTTGAGGTGAAGCTCTTGGACTTAAACTGTGTCCTGTTTTTCTTCCCTACTTGATAGGGTTTACACACTGAATCTTGGGGCTTTGATATTTTCAGAAGATCTTTTACTGCCTCGAGGTTTTTGAGTTTGAATAAGTGGTCAAATTTTAGATGTCCAAGTCTCCTATGCCATAACCAGCTTTCATCATGTTTGCTTAGATGACATTCTTCTCTATTTTCTTTCAGCACATATACATTATTTTCTGTCCTTAGGCCTTTGGCCACTACTTGTCCTGAGTTTACAGACTTTATCTTACAATCCTTGGACGTGAACAACACCTTGCATCCTCTGTCACACATTTGACTTACACTGAGTAGATTATGTTTCAGCCCATCCACAAGTAGAACATCTTGGGCATTTCCTTTTCCATTACTTAATCTCACCATCCCTTTTCCTTTTATTTTCCCTGGAGCATCATTTCCAAAGGTTACGGTTCCTAATTTACTTTCACTCAGTGGTAGAAACTTGCCTTTGTCTCCCGTCATGTGTTTGGAGCAACCAGTGTCTATATACCAAGGTTTCGTTTTTCTTTGAGCAGATAAGACTAATCCACACTTGTTACTTTCCTTCTTCTTCCAAAACTTGACATTTTCAACAGGAGATTTTGAATCTGGTTCATAGTTCCTTAACCGACAGTCAATAGATTTATGTCCAAAGTTATGACAAGTGTAGCATTCAACCTCATT
>ML785380.1:497929-519572 GCA_009831015.1 Picea engelmannii
GAGAGGATCTCTTCCATAATAGGATCCATTGTATGGTGTTGCCCTACCTCAACGGTTTTCTCTATTTCTTGTGTTCATGATATGGTGAATGGTTTATGGTTTATTCTTGGTTATTTCTTAAGTATATTTGTAGATCTGGTTTAGGTACTTAACAATTTTGTTGCTCTGTCTACCTCATTGTCTTTCTGCACACATCACTTACGCTGTCTGTTCTTCCACTTTTTATGCTCTGTGCGCCATGTCCATTCACTCCATAGTTCCTCTTCTGTACTCTTCAGCTGCTGCACTCTCCTCCTTCTTCACACATGAATCACCTTCATCAACAACAATCAGAACAACCTCCAACAACAACCACAACTACATCTCTTCTTTGTACCGTGTATTTATAGCTTCTGTGCACCTTGTGCATGCAATGTTCGCAATGCCTCTGCATTCTGACTCCGTGCCGATATCCTCCACCTCTCGAGTGCTCTGCCTGATCATCATGGTAACTCTTCATCTTCTCTGGCGGTTTTTCCATGTGTTCAACATCACTGTATGTTGTATTGAGATTCCTCAGCCTCTCTAGTAGTTTGAGACTCTTCGTCTTCTCTGGCAATCACACAGAGATCTCTTCGAATTCTCTAGCAGACGTCATCAATGGTTTCTGGTAGTTTCACTGCGTCGTGCATCAATAGCCCTCCGATCTCCTTCAGGTTTATCTGCTTCGTTGGATGAACTTTATTTCATCATTCCTATGCCCAAGTGTCTTGACACTTCAAGTCACGATCTCCGAAACCCCAAAATTGAGCTTATCTAGACTGACTCCTTCCCTTCTCGTGACCAAGGGTTGTGACCACAACCTTATGCATAAGATGCTTTCGCGATCTCACATCTCGTTGTTCCTTATGTGGAGGTTCTCATCACTCCAAGTTGCGATAGGCGAAACTCCGAGATGGAGTTGGATCAACGGTCTAGAATCTTGGTGTATTGACGGTCCAGATCTCTTCGTGAATTCGCATTTCACAGTTCTTGTGATGAAGGGTCTCATCACTCCAAGTCATGATAGCTGAGACTCTGAGATGGAGTCGGATCAACGGTCAAGATCAAACCTTGATCTGATGGCTAAGATCAAACCCGGTTTCTTTGACTTTCCAGTCAGTGACATGACGACCATTCGCCACGTGTCCTATGGACCCAATGGTTCAGATCTTGTTGTTATTTCGACACTTCACAGGCCTTCTTCATGCTTGATCAATGGCTATGATTGAATCATGATTTCACGATTTCATCATTCTTGATGCATTGGGTTCTTTGCTTCTCCAACACGCGATCCTCGAAACTCCGACATGGTGTAAATCTGCTGACGTCACACGTGGATTGACACGTGTTGAATACTGCTACGTGTCACTTTGATTCATGACTTACATGTGCCTGAAGTGTTGATTCAGCTTGACACTTGTCATTGCCTAGTTGTGCCACGTGTTCTTAAGTTTGCTGACGTGAGTCGGGTCGACGGTCTAGATCACATCTTGATCTGACGGTTCAGATTCAGTCGGGATTTCACACATCATGATTTTGGGGTTCCTAATGTCAATAATCTTTGACATGTCCAACTCTCGATCCCTGAAACTTTGATAAGAACTGGGATCAACGGTCCATATTTGTCCTCGATCCAACGGTCGAGATTATATCGGGGTATCGCATATCGTGATTTCACGAGTCCTGTGGTTATTATTCTTTGACCTCTTCAACTTGCGATCCTCAAAACCTTGAGAGGGAGTCAGATCAACGGTCCACATAACCCCTTGAGATGGACAGTCCTCCTACTTTCAGGATTTTGTGAGCCCCTTTTCTCCTTGTACTTTAAACACCATGCAGGTTCTCCCCGATCCAACGGTGGTTAGATCCTACGCTCAGATCGAATGCTTGATATCTATCCTCCTCTTCAGGAACGCTCTTCTCGTCTTTATTCAGATCTGACGACCCTCATGCTGTCGGGAATTTTGGATGAGATCCAATGATCAGCGATGCTTCTCCTCCAAGCTTACACATCCTTCTTACTTGGAAGAATTTTGACTCTGCGCTAATTCCTCCTGAGCCTACGTTGTTCTTGTTTGTCTATCGATGCACACTTTGATCCTACCATCTTCGCTGTTGTACTTTCCATCAATGACAAGCATACACTACCTGTTAAGAATTTGCCAACACTTCTCCCCTTAACTGAACTGTCTGATCTCCCAACCTGAAGTGTCCTCTTTATGGTGCTTCCTCATGTACATCTAAGACATATAAGATAAGCATTCAAAATAATTTATTTTGAAGTATAAATAACTCCGAGTCTCTGGAGAAGATAATCAAAGAATTCCCATGGAAGTGGTTTTGTAAATATGTCTGCCACTTGTTATTTTGTTCCGACATACTAAACTTTGATGTTCTTTTTTGCAACCTGTTCCCATAGAAAGTGATACTTGATTGGAATGTGCTTCGTCTTGGAGTACATCACCAAGTTCTTTGAGATACTGATGGCACTTGTATTATCACAATAGATTGGAATGGGCTCATCATACTCAACCTGTATATATGTCATATTTTGTTTCATCCATAGAACCTATGTACAACATGTTGATGCTGCAATATACTCTACCTCGGCTGTAGATAGAGATACTGATGATTGTTTCTTTCTTATCCCTGATACTAAACACTCACCCAAGTAAAAAAATTCTCCACTGGTGCTTCGTCGATCATCAATACAACCTACCCAATCTTCATCTGTGTAGGCAATAAGTGATAGATCCTTTCCTTTTGGATACCATAATCCAAACTTTTATGTTCCTTTGAGATATCTAAAAATCCTCATCACTACTAATACATGTGATTCCTTTGGTGCTACTTGAAATCGTTCCACCTATCCAACTGCCTACATTACATCTGGTCTGGATGCTGTCACAAATAGTAGGCTACTAATCATTGATCTGTATTGGCTCTGATCTGTAGACTTTGAATCATCATCTTTTCTTAACTTGCAACTAGTTTTCATAGGAGTGATAACTGGTTTGGAATCTTCCATTCCAAATCTCTTTAGCATTTCTCTAATATACTTGGTTTGAGAAATAAAAATTCCTTGGTTGCTTTGACGTATCTGAAGTCCCAGAAAGAAGGATAGCTCTCCAATTAATGACATTTCAAATTCATTCTTCATATCCTTTGCAAATTTCTGGCTTAACCTGTCATCATCACTACCAAAAATAATATCATCAACATAAACTTCAATTAATAAAATACTATCTTGACTTACCTTGATGTAGAGGTTTTTGTCTGCACTTTATTTTCTAAACCCTCCCTGTTGTAGATATTTATCCAGTCTAGAGTACCATGCTTTAGGAGCCTGTTTTAGACCATACACGGCCTTATTTAATTTACACACATAATATGTGTTCTACGAAAACTTAAATCCTTATGGTTGTTTAATGTAGACTTCTTCTTCAAGTTGCCCATTCATAAAAACTGATTTTACATCCATCTAATACACTTTAATATTTTTGGAGCATGCATAAGCTAAAAGCAATCAGATTGCTTCCATTTTGGAAACTGGGGCAAATGTCTCTTCAAATTCGTTTCCTTCAACCCGTGCATATCCTTTACATACCAATCTAGATCTGTTCCTTGTAACCTATCCATCTTCATTCAATTTTCTCCTGTATAGCTACTTTGTGCCGATCACATTCTTATCCTTTGGTCTTGGAACTAATTCCCAAGTGTCATTTTTCTCTATTTGATCAAATTCTGCATCCATGGCCTTGTTCCAAAATTCATCTTTACTGGCCTCTTCAAAATAGGTTGGTTCAATCATATATGTGAGTACTAGGTGCGTTTTTTTTAGTGAACAGATTCTTCTTCTAGTCTCAACTCCTGTGTCTTTGTTTTCGATCATCTGACCTGAAGGATGATTCTTCTATACTCATCTGCTAGGTGTTTTTGTAGTTACTTGTTTAACTTGCTCTTTTGTTTCTGTTGTATCATCTTTGTCTTTCCCTTCTTTTTCATCTTTTGTTTCTTCTTCGTAAAGTTGTTTCATTGATTCATTTTCTTATTCCTTTAATTATTGGTTACATGTTTCATCAATTGTTACGTTGATGCTTTACACCACTTTGTTCAATATTAGGTTGTAACACTTGTATGCTTTTCTTGTACTTGAGTAACCAACAAGTACTCCTTTGTCCACACGAGAGCAAACTTTCCCATTCTTCCATCTTCTCTTTTGATATAGCATTTTCTTCCAAAAACTCTAAAGTGATTTACATTTGTTGGTCTTCGTTTCCATAGCTCGTAAGGAGTTTTTTTAGT
The DNA here is from genome assembly GCA_009831015.1 of Picea engelmannii. Classification (NCBI taxonomy): domain Eukaryota; kingdom Viridiplantae; phylum Streptophyta; class Pinopsida; order Pinales; family Pinaceae; genus Picea; species Picea engelmannii. The sequence goes on from ML785380.1 coordinate 502,256, forward strand.
GTTGTTTCTGAGCATTAATCAGTTTTGAATGTGAAATGTTGTATGCATTGCCTATGTCCAAAAAATATCTATCAATTTGGAATCCATCAGCATTGTTTGAGGCATTTCCTATATTGTCTTGTTATTTCTTTCAGCAACTTCATTCTGTTGAGGTGTCCTAGCAACAAAGAATTGCCTTTTTATTCCATGATTGTTGTAGTCGTCCATAAATTACTTTGAAGTGAACTCTCCTCTATTATCAGATCTCAAGCATTTGATTTTTGAATCCATTTCATTTTCAACCATTTCCTTGTAGATCTTGAAGTTTTCAAAATCTTTTGACTTATTCTTGAGAAAGAAAACTGCAGTCATTCTTGTATAATCATCAACTAATAACATAAATTATTTATCACCTTTTAAGTCCTTTGTTGTAGTTGATCCAACTAGATTAGTATGCACTATTTCCAGTAGTCTGGTCATTGAATATTCCTTTGATATGAACCTGGTCTTTGTTTTCTTTCCTTGTTGACAATGCTTGCAGAAAGTGTTGGTTGGTTTCGTGATCTGGGGCATTTCTCTGACTGCTTCTCTTTTGCTAACTTTGACAAGGTTATAAAAATGTGTGTAACCCATTATTCTGCGCCATATCCAACTTTCATCTTCCTTTCCTAGACAACACTTTTCATTTCCAATTTCACTTAACACATATATGTTTCTTGAAGTTCTCGCAGCTGTAGCAATCAAATTTCATGAACCTTATTTTCTTATCTCACACTTTTGTGAATCGAAAGTAACTTTATGACCTTGGTCACAAAATTTGAATCACACTTAGAAGATTATGTTTCATATCTTCTACTAGTAGAACATTTTTTGCCTTTGTATTCTTGTTCCCAATTCTGACTGTTCCCTTTCCAATGATTTTGGCTGAATCATCATTTCCAAAGGAGACTGATCCATCTCTTTCCTTTTGTAATGTAATAAACCTGTCTCTATCACCTGTCATGTGTTTTGAACACCCAATGTCAACATACCAACCATGTTTATTCTTCTTATCTTGTAGAGCTAGTGTGCATTCTTCATTGCTATACCGATCCTGCTTTCTTATCCATGCCCTTTTCTGAGGTTCCTGTCTATGACTGTTGTTATTTTGTTGCGGTTCTCTAGGAGGGACTGTCATTTTGCAATATTTTTCCATGTGTCCAAAATTGTTACATTTGTAACATTCCACTTCAGTGCTCAAAGATTCAAACTTGTTGTAACTTCTTCTATGTGTTTCACTAGGCATTCTTGGATAACCCCTTTGTGTATGACTTTAAAATATTTTTTTGTTCCTATTGTTAGCTCTACAATTCACATCTTTATGTCCAAAATTATTACATCCATAACATAAACCAAATAATATAGTTTGATACCTGGGAGTTGAAGATCTTCTTAAAGGAGGTAGTCTTATGAATTCTTCTTCTTCCTGAAGTGATCCGGATTTTATGAGAAGAATAAAATGAATATAGATTATTAACAGGTACTTAACACAAAATGCAGAGATACAGTAAAACTGATTTTCTATTCAATAACGAAATAAGCTGAAACTATAAAATGCAGCGAAAACAAGCTTGTTGGAATGATGGCGACTTATCTTTGAGAAGAGATGTGACAGCAACACGCATTCGCAAGAAGAAGGTTATAACGAGGCTCTGAAGGCATTTTTACAATAAGAAAGAATGCCAAAAACCCTAGACATCCAAAAACCTAACCCTAGGAGATGAAGCGCCAAAAGTCATGTGGGCCCCATTTGGGTAAGTTAGTACATTAACTCCCCGGGGTCGTAACTTTTGCATACGATCTCTGTTTTAGGCGTGTGATAGCCCATTGGAAAGGAATCATCAAGGAGATTCATTTTCAGAGCTCAATCATTTCTTTGTCTATAATTAAGGAGCTCGATACTGAAAAACCTTCATTTAGGCCCTTAAAATGGCCCCGGAAGTTAAAACTGCTAAAAATAGTAAATTGCCAAAAATGTCAGAAAATTGTTTTGAGCCAGTTGGAAAAGGTGGGTGCCCACCGATATCCATATGGATCAATCCTCTCTCCTTAGGAATCAATGGTATCCATTGTGTTGAGGTCCTCATTAGATGAGGAAATTTCTATTGAATTTGGCCCCGGGTGAGCCACTTGCCTTGGTGTAGGAGCTGCCCCGCTTTGACGACTCGATAAAGATGGATCCTTTGTTGTTGAGTGCCCTTGATCTGTCTGTCCACAATATGATCATTGGATTCCTGTTGTATGAAGTTGGGTTTGAGCTCTGTTGGTGTCAGTTGTTCTGCGACTTCTGAGGTCTCCAATAATGGTGGGAAATAAGGGCGAAGCAGATCCACGTTGAACACTGGGTGGAGGCCAAGGAAAGGAGGAATGTTGAGCTCAAAAGAATTATCCCCCACGTCCTTGGTTATAGTGTACAGTCCATAATAGAGTGGGAAAAGCTTCTGATGGGGTCTTGTAAGCGGTTCTTTCTGCAAGTGCAACCAAACTTTGTCGCCCACCTGAAACTTATGCGGCACCCGATGTTGATTATGGCGTTGTTTGTAATTATCATTGAACTTTTGTAGGATATCCTGAACCTGTTGGAAGATGTGCTGGATCCGCTCAATGAATTTGGTGGCTTTGTCAGCCTCAGTTGGAGCAGGAGATGAGTCAGTCGAGGTGACCACAAGGGGAACTGAAATATCTATGGGACCCAATGGTTGGAATCCCAACCCCACTTGAAAGGGGTTGTGGCCAGTTGAGCTATGAAAGGCTCGGTTGTAGCTATGATGGAAATAGGGAAGGATCTCATCCCATGTGCGAGGATTCTTTGAATTATACTTGTGAAGGATATGCATAATCATTCAATTTACAACCTCGGTTTGGCCATCTGTATGGGGGTGGAAGGTCGTGGATTTGGTGAGATTGGTATCTAGCAGTGACCAAAGGCTTGACCAGAATGTGTTGAGAAATCGACTATCTCGATTTAAGACAATGGTTTGTGGGATTCCAAAATGTACCCAGACTCATTCAAAGAATATCTTGGCAGTGGCCTCTGCTGTGATGCTCTTCTTGCAGGCAACCATAATCGCCATCTTAGAAAAGAGATCAACATCCACAAAAACACAGTCATTTCCCCTCTTGGTGGATGGGAGGCCTGACATGTAGTCCATTGAGATGGATTCGCATGGCCTGTCAGGAGTAGGAAGAGGGGTGTACAGGCCCTGTTTCTTAGTGGTTGGTTTGGAAATAGCGCAAGTAGTGCAGGACCTGATATACTTGCCGACCTCCTGTAGAAGTTTCGACCAATAGAAATGTTTCTGTAGCATTTCCACTATCTTTTCAATGCCGAAGTGTCCTGCCACCCGACTGTAGTGGGCTTCCCATATCATCTTCGTTCGCTCACTTGATGGAGCAAAGATATGGCCCAAATGACACAACAACCCATCCTGAAGATGGAAATTATCGACAACTGCATTTGCAACCAACATTTGGTAGGTGGTGACGAAGTTAGGGTCCGTCTCATAGATTTGGGGCCATCCAGATGTCTCATGGCCACAAGAGTCTAGCACCGTGGTGAGTATCGTGACTGGCGGTCTACTGAGGCAATCAACGACGCGATTGGTGCTGCCTGTTTATACTTGATGTTGAGGTGGAATTACTGCAAGTATGTGGACCACTTTTGATGGTGGTCATTCTGCAATTTTCCCTATGTCTGCATGAACTGCAGTGACTTATGATCAGTGTGGATGATTGTCTCCTTCCCAAGAATGTAATGTCTCCACTGGTGGTATGCTTGCACAATGGAGTACATTTCTTTGTCGTAAGTAGGGTACTTACGGACAATATCTGATAGTGTCTCACTATGATAGGCCATGGGGTGGCCGTGCTGAGTGAGAACGGTGCCCGCAGCATAATCTGAAGCATCTGTCTCGATCTCAAAGGGATTTTGCAGGTCTGGTAGTGAAAGTATTGGGGATGAGTACAAGCGTTGCTTTAAATCATCGAACGCTTGTTGTTGGAACCGGCCCCACGCAAATTTCTCCTTACCACCACCCCTATTTATTTGGTTGAGGGCCCATGCAATATGGGAGAAACCCAACATGAACCTACGGTAGAAATTAGCAAGTCCCAAGAAGCTCTGAAGCTCAGTGAGTGTTTTTGGGGCTAGACAGTCACATATGACTTGGATCTTGGCTGGATCCACATGTACGCCATGCTAATCAATGATGTAGCCCAGGTAATGGACCCTGTCCATGTCGAAGGAGCATTTTTCTAGGTTGATGTATAGCTTGTGCTGCTGCAGGGTGTGCAGAACTTGCTGAATATGCTGCAAGTGTTTGGCCCAAGTCTTGTTGTAAATTAGAATGTCATCCATATACACCACTACAAAAGTATTCATGAATGGTCACAGGATATCGTCCATCATTCACATGAAAGCGGCTGGAGCATTTATCAAACCAAAGGGCATGGCCAACCATTCAAAAAGTCCTTACTTTGACTTGAAGGTGGTCTTCCACACATCTGTCTATTCTATCAGGATGTGGTGGTAGCCAGACTTCAGATCAATATTACTGAAGTATTTGGGCCCCATGAGTTGATTAAGGAGGCCATTGATTCGGGGAATTAGGTACCGGTTTCTGACAGTGATTTTATTCAGATCCCGGTAATCAATACAGAGTCGCCAAGTTCCATCTCTCTTCTATACCAGCATGATTGGGCTCCCGCAAGGTGATGAGCTGGGGCAGATGTGCCCCTTGTGGATCAGTTCTTAGATCTATCACTTGATCTCCTCATTCTCTAACAAAGAGAGATGATATATTGGCCCATTGGGCAACGGTGCATCGAGGGTTAGATCGATGGTATGCTTGACCTGGCATTGCAGAGGCACCCTTGTAGGTGAGGAGAAGATACCTGAGTATTCTTCCATGACCTTATCTACTTGCTTCTATTGTGTGGAGAGGTCAGCTGCAGAGACCCTAGATGTGGCTATGATATTTCACTTATTCTGAGAGTGAATCACGAAGAAGACAAACTTCCTCGTATGAGAGATGACCTTCCTACATTGCTTAGCAGAGATCAAGGAAATAACACTAGGTGCGACTGCCTCGGGTATCCTGTATAATTTCCTATTCAAAGTAATAATAATACTGCGAGGCCTAGACCCATATACAACATGACATTTCCATAAATAAGGTTGGCCCAAAAGAACATCACAAACTTTGAGAATATAAACATCACACAATACCTCATCTTTGAAGGGCTTGATGCCATATGACAGTCGGCACTGTTGGCTGACGCGGAGATCACTTCCTTGGCGTAACCATCCAATGGTGTAGGGTTGTGGGTACAACGTTGTTGGTAGGGCCAGCTGCTTGACGACCTTTGCTGAGATGAGGTTCTTCCGTCTACCGCTATCAATGATGAAGTGCAGCGGGGTGCCTTTTACCCACATCTGTGAATGGAAGAGGCGCTCCCCTTCTTCTGGCTCGTCTGGTTCACCAGGATGGAGCTTGGTGGTAGAAATGGTGGCACTGGGTTCTGTGTCAATGATCTGTCTTCCCCTTTCTGGTTTTGTCTCGGAGTCAAAATTTGCATCTGATTCATAGGCTTTCACTTCGGCCACCAGTGACTGCTTTGACCGGAAGTCAGCAATGTTATGCCAAGGGATCTTATAGAAGTCGCACCACTTCCTGGTATCTTTCTTTGTCTTTCCGATGTCCTTCTTTGCTTGCAGCTTGTACTGGTTGTCCTGATACTGTCCATATTTTCTCTGTCCTTTGTTCAATGAGTTGGGGCTGCCCTTTCCTAGCTTTTGTTGTGAGGGGTTCCCAGGCCCAAATTGTCGCATCTTCTGTTTGAGCTTCTGCTTGATTTTGACGGCATATTGGTAGGCCGCGCCCAAGGATGAGATGTCCAGAAATTCCATTTCAGCCTAGATGTATCTATGCAGAGCACCATGATACTTTAGCACCAGATTTCACTTCAAATATTTTATACCCAACTTGGTGCGCAAGGTATGGAAGATATTTGTGAAATTTGGCACTGCTTGGTCTCTTTCTTGCCGCAGTGTGGTCCATTTGGTATACAAGTCATCATAACTTCCAACAGGGTAGTATTGTTACTTAATAGCATCCCTGAAGGATTCCTGGGTGGTCGTGACTAAAAATAATGAGGTTTCCTCTGTTTCCTTTTGCTCACAGAAAGTTTCCCACCAATCTTTGACATGGGGAACGACTTTGAGGAGTGCAAAAGTAATCTTTTCTCTATTCAAAAATTTATGAATAGAAAAATACCCTTATAGTAGATTCAACCACTTGTCTACAACATCTGCATCTATTTGACCTTCAAATATAGGAATATCAAAGTTTATTTGTACCTTGAAGGGGGCGGGGCCTCTGTTCGAAAAGATGCGTCGCCTGCTGGTAGTCGCTGAAGGATTTGCGTGAAACTATCCATCATCTCGTTCCTCTGTTTCATGAGGGCTTCCTCAATCAATAGTTTGAAAGGATATTTTGTCCCATCATATTTATTTTCTCTTGCCATGGGAGGTCACTTGGGCATGTGAGAGATTCTATCCTCAAGAGAAACAAGCTCGAGACCCAACTCTTTGTACTCTGACCTCGTTGGGGACATGCATTAAGACGACAAGGAGCATACCGCTCTGATACCACTGATCCGTATTTTATGAGAAGAATGAAATGAATACAAATTATTAATAGGTTCTTAACACAAAATAACAGAGATACAGTAAAACTAATTTTCTATTCAATAACGAAATAAGCTAAAACTGTAAAATGCAGTGGAAACAAGCTTGCTGGAATGGTGGCGACTTATCTCTAAGAAGAGATGTGACGACAGGACGCATTTGCAAGAAGAAGGTTACAATGAGGCTCTGAAGGAATTTTTACAATAAGGAAGAATTCCAAAAACCCTAGACATCCAAAAACCTAACCCTAGGAGATGAAGTGCCAAAAGTCATGTGGGCCCCGTTTGGGTAAGTTAGTACATCAACTTCTCGAGGTCGTAACTTTTTCATACGATCTCTATTTTAGGCGTGTGATAGCCCATTGGAAAGGTATCATCAAGGGGATTCATTTTGGGGGATCAATTATGCCTTCGTCTATCATTGAGGAGCTCGATACCAAAAAACCTTCATTTAGGCCCTCAAAATGGCCCCGGAAGTTAAAATTGCTAAAAATAGTAAATTGTCAAAAATGTCAGAAAATTGTTTTGAGCCAGTTGGAAAAGGTGGGTGGTGGCCACTGATATCCATCTAGATCATGAGGCCTATCTATCATTTTTTTATTCTAAAATATGAATGTTCTTGGTGGAGGAGTGTCCCTGTAATCTTCCTTGTAGATCTTCCTATCCCCCTTGATTGTTTCAACAAATCTTTTTGGATCTTTTTCTTGCTCTGTTGTTTTAGAGCTTGATACTTTTTATTTCTGATTGTATCCAAGTCCAGACTTGTCATGATGAGATTTTTGACTTCTGATAATGTCATCCAAAACTTTTGAGTTGTTCTGCATTTTTTTTTTTTGAAGATCCTTTCTTAATGTGACAATCTCGGCTTCCAAATTTCCAATGATCTTGTCTTTTTCTTCTAGTTGTTCTTTGAGTGCTTCTTCAATTATTTTATCTTCTTCTATTTGAACCTTCAAATTTGTGATCATTTGTTCTAGTTCTTGAGTGTCTTCTTTCTTGTCTAGTTCTTCTTGTAGTTTCTTGTTTTTCTTCTTTTCTCTTATGATAACTTCTATGGCACACATTAATTCCTCTCGGTAGTCAAATTCTGCCTCTTCGATTTCTTCTTCGGCTTCTTCATATTCTTCTTCGGCTTCTTCATATTCTTCTTCGGAATCTACTTTATCAGAATATTCTACTTCCATGAATAGAACTATTTCTGTCTCACTGCCATTGACTTCATCTTCATCTGATGATGAGATGTCTTCTTTGGTGCATAAGATTTTCTTGAAAACTTTCTTTGTGGTTATTTTGCATTTATATGTTTGTTTTACTTTTGAGTAACCTTCACCATTTCTCTTTATCTTATAGGGACATTTGTTAGAAAAATGACCAATACCATCACAATTAAAACAAATTAAAAGAAGCTTACCTCTATACCTACCGTCGGTTTCCTTTTTCAGTCTTTTGATAAAGTTGGCCACTTCTTCATCATCTTTCGAGACACCACTGCTGCTACTATGTTCTTATTTTTAACTTCTCTTTTGCTTTGAATTTTTGGATGCTTTGAAGGATGCTTCTTTTATATCTAGATTTTCCTGTACAATTCTCATTTCATATGCTATGAAGATTCAATGTAATTCGTCCATGTTTATTGAGTTTAGAAATGATCTTTCTTCTAGTGCTAATATCTTAGGGTCAAATCTCATAGGAAGAGATCTTAGTACTTTTTGAACAATTACAAATTCTTTGATTTCTTCTCCCAATCCTATGATTGCATTTACTGTTTCATCAAATCGTAAAAAGTAAGCTGCAATATTCTCATATTCCTTCATCTTAAGTTGTTCGAACTAACCTCTGTAAGTTTGAAGCTTTACTGCTTTGACTTTTGAATCTCCTTCATAAATATTTTGAGGTTTGTCCCAAATCTCTTTAGCAGATTTACAATGTGCAACTTTGGTGAATACCATTTCACTAAGACAATTCATAAGTGCATTTTTGGCTTTGGAATTATTCTGACCGATTTTCATTGTTTTGTCATTTGTTGGTGGAACTGTTGGTGCTGTGTATCCATCTAGAATTGATTGTCAAATTTCAAATTCCTGTGCCTGTATATATGTTTTCATCCTTATGATCCAAAATGCATACTTTGTCCATTGAACTATGGTATCCCATTTTTATACAAGTTTTTTCTCTCCATCATCTACCTTTCAGTGGTTAAATTGATTTATGAAGGAACCTGCTCTAATACCAATTGTTGGATTACTGAGAAGGGGGGTGAATCAATAATAGAGTAAGTTAATCCTTTTTAACCATATAATCCAAGTGTTATATCAATGTAGCATTATCATCCAATAACTGTAGAGTAAATAAGAAATAAACAAATGAACAATCATACATATACATAGTACACCATTGTTTTACGTGGAAACCCAAAGCGAGAGAAAACCACATAATTTGTTTTCTTATACGTCTTGAAGAATTACATTCATTGGAAGCACCAACTTCCTTTGTTTTCTAGCTGCAACTGGAAGGAGGCTCCAACCCCCTTGTTTCATAGACTACAACCCAAGGGAAGCTCCAACTCCCCTATTCTCTGGATACAACCAAAAGGAGGCTACAACCCCCTATGTTCTCTGGCTACAACCAGAAGGTGGCTACAACCACCTTTCCTTGCCCCATCCAATCGCCTTGAAGTAGAAGTAGAATGATGAAACCACTTTCACACTATCACTATGAGATATACCATTGATATAGTCATGGTTGATGTATTATTTACCTTTTAAAATCTCTTAAACCACTTTGACTACTTTGACCTTTTGGGGCTTCTAGATGACATATGAGGGTCCTTCAACTTCGTAAGGCCATAAATCTCAAATCGTGAGGAGTTATGTGACATTCCACATACCACCAGAAATGGAATGAAATTTACTATCCATCTAGAATATTCTTACCTGAAAATATATCAAAACGCATACCATGATTCATCAAACAAACTTGGTTCCATTACCCAAACTTGGGTTCTCCAACTTCTCATGGCCATAAATCTCTAACCATGAGGAGTTATGTGACATTCCACATGCCACCGGAAATGGAATGACATATAATATCCATATAAAATAGTATTACCTTCAAATATATTAAAACTCATACCATTATACATGAAACAACCTTGGGTCCAATACCCAAACCTTTGTGCTACCGAAATTTGCTACCAGACTTTCTTCAAGGGTTGACATCAATGAAAACCAACCTTAATCAACAACCTCCCCCTTTGGAATTGATGGAAACACTCTGATGCAATACTTAAATCATGTCGACAAGTGGAGTATTGACTCCAAGAGTCAACCAACTTCCAAACTAAGTCAATGGCGAGTGGAACCCTTGGCGCACGGAGGTGCTTCTTGAAGGAAATTTCACATAAATAAATTAATGAGTTAATAAAAATATAGAAGACCTTAGAGAGTAAAAAAATTACCTAGAACTAATAGAAAAGATAATTTGAAATTATATAAGTTTATATTAATCTAGAAAGAGAACTAATTGAGGAGTGTGAGGGACAATGCTTAATTATTTAAATTAAAAAGGATTAAACATGCGCAACTTGGGAAAAGTATGACATGTGTTGGGGTTGAATAATATTTAATTTAATTATTAAAAAATAGCTAATATTGCATGAGAAGACAAGTGTCAAACCAAATTTTTTTATAAAAGAAAGGAAATGAAGAAGGAGAGGTACCCTATTGTTGGATGATTGAAATGATGTCAAATGTTTTTGAGACTAAGTTTACTTGTGTGAGTTGGGATTCAAGCTTGTGCATGAGGTGGAAGCCTCTCATTGCGAGGGAAAGATTGAGCTAGTTTTGGATCTAAATTTCTGTGTGTGGCCCCTTTGTGATTCAGGGGGGTTAAGGGGGAAGAAGAGTACCCCTAGAGTTGGCTGGGAGGTACCGGTGAAGTCTTGGATTGCAAGTGAGGAAGCGCAAGTCTCCAGAATGAAGATCATCATCAATCATCATTCCTCTTCCGGTTATGGTATTTGGTTGTTATAGATATCTTAATATTTATGAAATTTGAATGTAGTATATATATATATATATATATATATATATATATATATATCTTTGAATGCGAGAATTTAATGATTAAATTTAGTTACAAAATTTCTTTATTCTCATAACTATTATGTAATGAGGTGATAATTCTATTTAGAACCTATATGAAAGAATTGAAAATGTTGCATTTCCTTGGCGTATTTTCTTCTTTACATTTTAAACAAAAAATTGTATCCATTTATGTTCTATTCGATTCCTCTCTGTGAAACAATTATCAAATTTTGTATGAATTTTGTTCTATTCAATTTCTCTTTGTGAACCAGTTATCAGTTTTTATGGAAACATAGTCGCCATGATTCATTCCTTTTTGCACGCCTTATGTTATTTTAGGCCACTCAGTTTTTAAAAATAAAAGTTTAAGGTTACATATGCAGCATGTGCAAAGATTTATGATTGTCCACCTCTACATTGTAGATTTTAACCTTGTACAATATTTACTGCAAAAACAAATTCAGTAAAACAACATAAAATATACAATGGCAAATACAAACATTACATAGAGATTTTTACCCTGGAAACCCAAACCGGGAAAACTAGCTTATTCTATATTCATTCATAGTGATACATTGTTTACAATACAATATACATATAAGATCAAATGACATCCAAAACCCTAACCCAGTGACCTGGAATAGTCAACAACCCTAATTCCTTAACCGAAAATGGAAAACCATCGACAAAAAGCCATGTGCCGAAAAATCGCCCAACAATGGACATGAAAATCGAGGCAACATGAAAAACAAAGAAAAAATGCGATACATTTCCTGAGGAATTTTTTTTTATCCATTCTCAATATAACACATACCCAAGATTCTCCCACTTGTTGTTTTCTTTGCATATAGGGGGTTACAGCGTTCTATAGCCAACAATCCAGCGCAACAATTCCCATGGGTCCTCTACACCAAGAGAACTTCTCAGTGCTCACAGATTTTGTTAATGAATCTACAACATTCTTCAAAGTGTCCACCTTCATCAACGATACTTTCTTTTCTTCAGCCATGTCTCTCACAAAGTGATATTGAATATCAATATGTTTTTTCTTTGAATGATAATCTGGGTTCTTCACGAAAAAAATTGCACTTTGACTGTCACAATCTATCCTTACAACTTGTTGTACCAACCCAATACCTTAACACAATATTTGTAACCATACTGCTTCCTTACTTGCATGAGTGGCTATCATGTATTCAACTTCTGTAGTTGACAGTGCCACAACATGTCTTTTTCTCATCCAACTTATTGTTCATCCAAACAGGTTAAACACATACCCACTTTTAGATCTCCTACAATCTAGATCTCCAGCCTAGTTTGCATCCACAAAACCATGTATATCCAACACTTTCTCCAATATCGGTCTTCCTTGGTAACACAATCGATAGCTAGCGGTGCCACACAAATACCTGAAAACCCTTTTTACTATTGTCTAATGCTCCTTCCCTAGTTTTGACATATACCTACTCAAAACTCCCACTGCATGTGCAATGTATTGTCTAGTACAGACCATTGCATACATAAAACTGCAACTACACTCGTATATGGAATATGAGACATGTCCTCCTCCTCTTCATGTGTCTTGGGACATTGATCCGCATATAACTTTACACCAACAGGAATAGGGACCTTGACCAGTTTACATTCTTGCATATTAAACCTCAACAATATTGTCTTGAAATGTTTTCTCTGATTTAACCAAAGTTTCCTCTTTTTCTGATCTCTTTTAATTTCCATGCCCAAAATGAAATTTGAAGCACCAAAATCCTTCATGTATTTCACACATGATTTTGGTCACTCTAGTGATGTCTCTACAAGTGATGTATTCAGGCTCTCACAAGAACTTTTTTCCTGAGAAAAGTGACCATTGTCTTCTTCCAAAAAACACATTTTTAAGATGAGTTCGCAGGCTGCGAAAATCCCTCATTCTTGCAGGCCACCCACACTTAGGGTGCAAACTGTTCACAATCTACTCTATAGGTAGGGTGCGAACCTATTTTTAAGCTTGAAGAAGAGAAGAGGTCACGAAGGTTCTAGAAGAGAATCTTCTAGAAAATGAATTGGCATTCGCATGGTTGGCATCCTACTGACTTCTCAGATTTGGTGGGATCATCCTCATCCATGTAACCATCCCTCCTTCTCCTATATATTGATAGGTTTCTCATGGAAAAGGTTAAGCAAGATTGAATGAAGAATTGGTGAAAGGATTGTGTGAAGAACTCTGCTTGGACAGAAGCTTGAAGACTCTATTTGGTCTATCAAGTTGTATTGGATCTTCTTCATGCAAATACAGAGCAAGTGTGTGTGTTGGAACCAAGGGTCACTGAAAGGAATTTTGTGACATCAAGGCGATCCGGTTGTATCTTCTACTTTCATTTAATATAATATAGAAGCATGTCCCTTTCACATAAAATCACTCTTATTTTATTGCATAACTCCTTGATCATATGCATCGGTTGACATTGAATATACTTTTCTATCTTCACTTTGGTTGGTTTGTGTTGTCTTGGATCTGATTTCACAAGACCACGGGAGCGAAGCGGGAACAAAAAAGACCTAAGGAAGCGATATAAAGGTATGTCACTCATTCCTTATTAGTAGTAGATTCAATGATTGCAACTTAGGGAAAGAGTCGTGTCCTATCCTGTTTTGTTCTAAATCCAAGTGGATCTAGGGAGCTCTGTTAGTTTCCGCACCTACCGATTTATGCGATAACAAAATTGGCGACTCCACTGGGGATACAACCCATTTTAGTGGTTTTTTCTTGGCCATTTTCTCTTGACCTACCCTTTTTCATTCCCATCAATATCTGAGTCTTGAGGATACCCTTATAGACTCCCTGGATCTAGAAGTTCTCTCAAAAGTTTTGTCATTTTTTCAAAATTTGTTTGATTACAAACCTTCTCACACTACACCTTTCTGTAGCCTGCGAGAATAACTGAGGTTTTCACCCTATTGTTCAGTTTAGTGTGAACTTATCTCACTATGCCTGTGTCTAGCCTGTGAGAGTCCTTAATTCTCGCACTCTACTCCACTGCCAGCTTGCAAACTCACTTGTAAAATTTTGGATTAAGTCTTTTGTGTCCTCAGATGCCTAGATTTGTTTGTGTGTCTAGGAAGAACTTTTATGGCCAGTTATTGAATGTTTCTTGACTTCAAATCTTGCAAATGATTAGTTTTCGGAAATCGAAAGCTCTTCTTGATCATTTTTTCTCAATTTTTACCTCTTGACCTTTTCTTAACAAGGGTATAATATCCGGTTTATAAATCCGAGTGCTTGTTTTGTCGGGAGACTTTGATTGGATTAAAAGTTCAGATTAATTGTCCTTTTCAATTGATTATTACTTGGAAAATTGTTACCCATGTGCATTTGAAGAGACTGGTCTTGTCAGTTTGTTATTTTTGTCTTCATTGAAAGATCAATTTGGGTGTTTGTTGTGTATTTCTTTTTCGTTGGTTGCTTACTTTTTCTTAGTTCCATCCCTGTTGCTTGGTTTCTAATAAAAATTAAAGACATTTTCTTTTTTTTAAGCAACTTTTTATTAGAAAATATTGGCATTCAAGTATTGAAAGAAAATGAATAGAGAATTTTCATTGTTCATGATTGTTTGATATTACATTTCGGAGAAGATCATACACCATAGTTCACATTGTTCCTGAAAACTCCTCTTTCCCTCCTGTAAATAGGATTCATTGAACAAAAATTTGTATCATTCATTCCTATATATGCATTGTTGGGTCAGAGTCTCACACAATATCGGTTTCATTTCCATCTCCTTTTGAGTAACAACAGCCTTTAATAATATTGTGCAATTTTAAAATTCAACTAGTAACTTTTTCTAGGGCTCTTTTACACCAAAATTAGATAGGCTAGAGATTTGGAATAGGCAGTGAGACACGCTCTCCAAAGAAAAAAACACACAATAGTATCTTGTGATAAGGAGTGTCAAATTCCATTTGCAGCATTTTGTCCTGGGAAGCCCTTCTCACACAAGGGTCAAACCTGAGGTCGCATTGAGATTGACAGAGTTATTCACCCTGTTTTGTTGATATTGTTGGAAATACTAAAACAACTGAGAGGGGGGGGGGTGAATTAGTTGTTTATGTTCTTAAACAATTTTATGTCTTTTAAATAATTATAAAGAATTCTTCTTGTGTCATCAAGAAACATACATCATATGGACAGTAAGAGTAAAGATCATCAGACACACATACAATACACACAGAGACAGATTTTCACGAGGAAACCCATAAAGGGAGAAAACCTCTTCTTCTTTGAAATGATAGTCAGTCTTTTCCAGTTCTGCACATCATTTACAATTGAGCACCAACTCAATGTGAGGCTGCTACCTCTGCTTTACAAGCTGCAACTTGTTTGAGAGCTCCAACTCTCTAATTTCTCTAGCACCCACTAGAAGGAAGCACCAACTCCCTGAAAACTCCAGCACCAACTGGATGGAAGCACCAACTTCCAGTTACACAGGCTCCAACTTGCATAACAGAGAACATCTGTTCTCCCTAGCACCACCCTTCCACCCTAGTTTCTCTGGCTGCAACCAGATGGAAGCTCCAACTTCCTGTGTTCAAGCACCTACTTGAACTTCTGAGGACAACAGTCCTCCCGAGCACCTCCCAACCTCCCTTAAATATGAATGATTAAATACACACTCAACTTTACAGATAAATCAGTTCTTACCATTCTTTCTTTGTTCTTTAATTCTGGTCTTCTGTTCACTGTTCTGCTACTCTTTTCTTATTCAACATGTCTTCTCTGTGTCATGTCTTCTGTCATTCTGCTCTGCTTCTGTTCTGTCCATCACATTTCTCTTCTTCTGTTCTCGTTCTGCACAGTTCCTTCATTGCTTACTATTCCTCTGCTCATCTTCTTTTTCTTACTGTTTTCCCATTTTTCATTCAGAATGATCAACCCATTCAATGTCCCTCGTTTTCTTTTATACATACTGTTATGACGGCTCCACTTCCCCTTTAAATCGAGAATCCAACGACATCATTCTTGGCAACTGAAACGCTAACCAATTCATCATTCCCAGTCAGTTTCTCTTAACGGATTTACAAATGAAGCGTTAATGAGTGAGTAAGCACAACAACCCTCTGATCAAGGTTTGATCCAACGGTTCAGATCCCATCGGGATTTCACTCCTCGTGAATTCGGCATTCTCATTGTCGATATGCACTTGTACTCGGAACCCCCGATTCTCCGATCCTCGATGTGCTCATTCCCAAGCTTTAGCCCCCTCTGTCTACATAGAGGTCCATGTGACCAGCTATCATGTGACCGCCACCATACCTCTCATCGGGGTTTCGGGGTTTACAATGATAATGTGCATTCACCCCCTAGACTTGCAATATGTTGATTCCCGACATCCTTTGTACTCCTTACACCTGTCCTGCATTAACTCCTGGGTGGCCCACAGCCTATACCTCTTATCGAGAAATCGTGTATCACGATTTCGTGATGTTTGATGTTCAAGTTTTTGTCAATACCAAAACCCGATCCCTGAAACTCCGATGCCACCTGTCCTCTGCGTTGTCATCGCACATGATTCGACACGTATTTAAACCCTGCCACGTGTCACTCTGATTCATTACTTGTATGTGCCTGAAGTGTTGAATCTGTCTGACACTTGTCACTGCCTGGTTGTGCCATGTGTCGATTGGATGACGTGGTCTATTGACATGGGTCGAGTCGATGTTGATCTGATGGTTCAGATTCCGTCGGGATTTCGCATATCGCAAAATCGGGCATTTCGTTGTAGATTGAACTTTGCATTATGAAATCCCGATCCCCGAATTGCCAATGAGGCCTCCTGGCTGCCACGTGTCCATACAAATAAACGGTCCAGATCCCTTCTTGATTTAACGGCTGCGATTAAATCGCGAAATCACGTCTCGCAATTTCGGGGTTTTCATTGTCGAGTGAACATGACATTTCAAAGTCCCGATCCCCGATTTGCTCCTTTGGGTTATCTCTCTCGCAACTTTTACAGATCTGACGGCCCTCGTTCTTTCGGGAAGTTTGTATGAGATCCTACGGTCACTGATTCTTCTTCCTTTTTCCTCTGTAAGCTCTTGCTATGCGCATTTTCTTCAAGGCTGTTCCTCCTGAGCTTTTGTTTTATCCTTCTTATCCTGTTGTCTCTACTGTTTCCATTAATGACAACAACCATCACTGCATTCTATCCACTGAATTTTGCCAACAATCTCCCCCTTTGGCATTGATGGCAACACTTGCATTCAGACTTGACTCTCCTGCATTCTACCATCTGCATTCGACATTCAGACTCTCCTCTATTACAGAAACATTTCAAACTCGACTCCTTTACTCATTTCTCCCCCTTTGACATCAATGTCAAAGAAGAAACATTCTTCCACTAGTCTTGTTGCAAAACATACTCCCCCTGTCATCTATAAGTATTGAAGAAATCCACCAGATATTCAATACGCACTCCCCCTGACCAGGTGCACATATTAGACACAAAAGTTTGTAACCCCCAGCTTTTGACGAA